>JADGIL010012418.1:596-12690 GCA_020352625.1 Cactoblastis cactorum | reverse complement strand
TTATTTTGATTGTTTTATATATAGGAAATTCTTTTTTCTTTCGACCACTAGCAACACTACACTGCATTGTTTAAATGTCAAATATCGAACGAAGCCCTCTGTTTCAAACATAATAATAGGTTTTGTTCAAAGATACCGCATTGGACGCTTGAAAATATCTTTCTTTTTGCATTAGATTTCGATTATTTCCACTTAGTTTTGAAATTGCGTAGAACGCATTAGAATTAGAAGAAATGTCTTCATATAAGGTGAGGCAGGGGAATCGTTTGCACAACATTGTTATTTTCACATTGAAATTGCTTTTCCATACAATATTCAATGAATGTCTCGTTTTAGCCGATTGACTCTAAAAGGGAAGAATTTCGACGCTATTTAGAAAGAGCTGGAGTAATGGACGCATTAACTAAGGTGCTTGTTAGTTTATATGAAGAGCCGGATAAACCAGAAGACGCGTTGGAGTATGTTCGCAAGCACTTGGGTACTGACGGAGGCGATGATGAACTGGAATCAGCAAGAGCACGAATTGCAGAACTGGAGGCTGAAAATGCTTTGTTGAAAGGAGAGACGGCCCCAACAGAAGGATAAAACCACATAATAGTTATTAGTAATGATACATTGTTCAATTATTAAATAATGATCTCAGTACATATTATATGATCTCAAATAGAACTATCCTTGTTGAATTTGGAGAATAATATAACATTATGCTATTGATACTTTGAGAGTATTGGTTTTGTTATGATTTAAGTATATTTTTTATGTTAGAAGTACAAGAAGCAACATTAAATTTTCGTTCATTACATATACAGGTATTTTATTTGTTTTGTAAGTCCAATAAAAATCACTGAGGGTGGATTCATTTAGGTTGAAGAAATAGCCATATACAATTTTATTCAATTACTACTGTCACAGGATCAACTGTACCAGTTTATTACAAACATATAGGACTAGGTAATAAAATTTGGGGATTAGAGATGTCTTGAGAAAATTTTGTCATATAGGTGTTAGCTATGAATGAATAAAAGTAATTCTATGGATAAAGATAGGTTCATGATACTGATTCAGGTCCAATTTTTCCCTTGCCATTGGATAAAATTTAGTAAATGATAAATTTTTCTTAATAAGATTATGGTTGTCTTTATAACACTTGTCTGTTGTTCATAGTTTGTTTTCTCTGAAAGTACCTTAATATACAAAGCTTTGAGGTTTAAGGCAATAGCAAACTGTTTAGTGAATTTCAGTAATTTATCCATAATAATTAGGAAAATTCTGAATAAATATTTAAATTCCATTCTCAAATGCCCATGTCAATTTTCTCAATTATTCTATAGATTCAGTCACTGTAAGATAAGGATACTTGCCTAGTAAATATAAAAGCAGTATTGTCATTGTATGTTATAGGTTTTAAGATATTACAGCATGACATTATCACACCAACTTTAGAAATATCTTACTAGATCCAGTTTATTTAAATATGTGAATAAAATATAAGAATAAAAAGATGTTATCACTTATCAGAAGTATAATTCTTTCTAACACTGATTTCTTTTACTTAAACATATACAACATAACATTTGCCCATGATTATTTTTAAACGGCTGCACTAATGAGCTCAGTATACTTCTTGACTTTGCTGGCAACACTCATGTCCACATATTTGTCACCAATAGAGACAACCATTCCTCCAATGAGAGCTGGGTCTACCTTGGCTGTTAGCTGCAACGTTTCATTACCTTTCAGGAATTTCTGAAAAAGAATGTTTATATCAGACATAGGGAAATTATAAATTATTTCAATATCATAATTAATTGTATCATAGTAAGTAAATTATTTATTTGTAAATAACACAACCTAATGCAACAAGCAGCAAACCATAAACATAAAAAATAAGACAATAATGACATCAAGTTTTATAGACGGACAAATCAAGATAAAGAATAGACTGTGTTGCAGCAATATACAAAGATAGTGCCGTTGAGTTAGTATCCCATAATACAAGTCTCGAACTTTTGGAGCTAACTAAATTTGTGTGATTAGTACAAAAATAAGGTCATCTTATAATAATATAGTACATACTAGATTTGAGTTAAAAAATACTTGTTAAAAAAGCTTATGATAAGTTTATAATTAACATGTAACAAAAAATAAATTTATGTATAATACTACCAACTTTTATGTACATTATAGTACTCAAATTCTTTTTAACTAAGGATTATTAGAGCTGTAGTAAAACTAAATGTGGGGTGTTATAAGTTTGACATGTCCATGTGGCATCACAGCGCCCAAAGAGATGGACAGATTTGGATAATTCTTTATTTTGTTAAAAACGTGACTTAATCGAGAGTGTTCTTAGCTATGTTTTAACCCCTGACGCAAAAAGAGGTAAGTTTAATGGTGTTTTGTTATATTGTGTTGCTCCAGCACAATATAACAAAAGTTTTTTTTTTTATTTCATCACTTCAATCACTTGTTATATTAAATCAAGGGATATCTTAGACCAGAAGAGGGAAAACAATGATGACTTACTTTCAAGGCTGCTTCCAAGCTTTGTTTCTGAGCAGCATCCAGGGGCTTGGCAGTGATGACCTCACAAGTGACTTCGCCGCGGTGAGCAGCCATCATGATCTTGAAAGCATTGATGACTCCCTCCAATTTCTGCAGACGTCCATTCTCAGCCAGGAGACCGAGCAAGTTGCTTGTGGTGGGAGACAAGTTTGTCTGAAAAGAGGTGTAAAATTTAAAAAAATCTACTATTTTTATTTGATACATGTATTTGGGGAAGAGTTAAATACAATAAGTGTTTAAGCAAATCATTTGTTAAAAAAAACAATTGTTAATAAAAACAAATAGAATAAGCTGCTGCCAGCCAGATATTCCTTTTTACAACAGTTACCTATCAGCGCTTCTTAGGGTTCTGTACCTAAAGGACAAATCAGGACATTATTACTGAGGCTGTCTGTCTATCTGTCAACAGGCTGTATCTCATGGTTAAGATTTTCAGATTATGTATTTCTGTTGCTACTATAATAAATAAGTTAAAATTTTCAACCATTAGTGTGTGTATCTGACTGACGACACTTCACGGATTGTTTATTAAATATTTTAATAAATCTACATAACAAATATATTTCAAGGTTAAAATAAGAAGATTAATGATAATATTAAAAAAATATATACCTTAGTAGCGACTGCTTTAAGAGCTTCTGCCTTCAAATTTCTCTTCAAGGTGGGATTGAGGATAAATTCCTTTAGTTTGGCATCAGTTTTGATGCTTTGCTGGAACTTTATAAGCTCTTTTTCTACAGCGTCTAAGGCCTTACTCTTCGATGCTGCTGAATACAACGCTGATGCGTATCTGCCCTCCAAACCAAAAACTTGTACGGGAGGCTTAACCATTTGAGCTGCTACCGCTGATGAGCTCAAGGAGCGAATCTATAAATATTACGTAATATTTAAAGATATATTTTTTAGATTAATTACATCGAGTGGGTAAATGAAATAGCGTAATAGTTACCAGCATATTGGTCTTTACAAAGGACATAGTTTTTACTGTCTTTATTAAATCCAAATCAGCTAAATTATTCTTTGAGAAGAAATTCAGTTCAGACCTGTCCTTCCTTCGGTTTAAGTTCGATCGCAATGTCAGAAAAACGTCGAAATTCTTATATGTCAATGTCATGTATTGAAAAAGTATAAATAACGTGAAAGCAAGCATGGAAGTACAAGTTCTACAAAAATGTGCACATACGAAAATGATACAACATAACAAAATTTCAAACAATTACTTTTTAAGTACAACAAGACAATTGTAATATTCCATGCCTTGCCATGACTTGTTCTTCCTTTTGTGTTTATATTTTTATGTTTTGCGTACATAAGTTATATCCGAAATAAAATTACGCATAGTGTATTATAGACATAATAAAAACAAAAAAAAAAAGAAATGTCAAATATGGTCAGAAAGGTAATTAATTCCTCGATGACGTACACGATAAATAATTTAGTTCCAAAAGTTTAAATTTAGAAAGTTCTTTGAAATCAAACTTAAAATATGCTTTATTATAGTAATAAATTGTTTGAAAAGTAAATAAAGTGGTTATCCATAAAATTCATTTTAATATATACTTTTGGATTTCTATATGTTATTTATGTAATCATGTCGCGCCAAATAGATGTGAATCTAGTTCATCTATTGGATGGCATGGGTCTTGAAGGAGAAGAAAACGATTTTTGTGACTTTACAATAGCTGATCAAAATTCTGTTGCTGAATCCCAAGGTATTACCCCTACCACGCCTTCAAATTTCAAACCGGTACTTGGCAATAACGTCACCTATGTAGTGGCCTGTGTAATAATTAATGAACGGAATGAAGTTTTAATGATGCAAGAAGCTAAGGAAAGTTGTGCTGGTAAATGGTACTTGCCTGCAGGTAGAATGGAGAAAAATGAGACAATTGTTCAAGCTGTCATCAGGGAAGTTTTGGAGGAAACAGGTTTACAATGTGAGCCTAAAACGTTATTAGTGGTAGAGACAGCAGGGGGCATGTGGTACAGATTTGTTTTGACTGGAGAAATAGTTGGTGGTGAGTTGAAAACACCAGCTAAAGCAGACAAAGAATCCTTGCAGGCTAAATGGATATCGAATCTTCAAGAAATAACATTAAGAGCAAATGATATTGTACATCTCATAGAAAAAGCACAATTATATAAACAGAAAAGGACTGCTGGCTTATGGCATCAAGATATTCTCCCTGCACATATTCCCCATGTAAAAGATATGTTACGATTAATAATTGTAATAAAAAAGAGAAGTACAAACAGATTGCATGTGCTGTTGAGTGAAAAAACATCTATACATTTCCCCACGTGTGAAATTAATCCGGCCAAAAGCATACATTCAACTTTGAGAAGATTTATGGTTGAAATGTTTGGAGCTGATGTGGGTCAGCATCGCCCGCTGGGGCTACTCAATGTGGAGGCAGATCCTGTTTGTGATGGCTGCTGTCTCACTTTACTTGTCGCCTTTAGAGCGCCACTTGAAGAAGTACCCTTGATTGGTAAATGTGTTTGGCACGAAGTATCTCGGGATATTGAAAACAAATTACTTTCTGTGATTTCCACTAAGAATTCTACAATTGAATTGAATGTAATACGTTAAACTAATTAAAACAAATTTTCAGAATACTCATTTGTTTTTAAACATTATAATATCAAATAATGTATTATTAGTGAATTAAAAATGACTTGCTTTATTATAGAATAAATATGAATCTCACATTTCAGAAATGTGTTGTTCCTTTAAGTACAAACAGGTTTATGATGTATGTTTCATGCTGGAATTTTTGTCTATATAATTATTTTATTTTAATCATATAGTCACTGTTATAGCTGTTATTTTAAACTGATTTTATATTTTATACCAAACTGTTTAGGACATCACAACTTTTAGAACTCCTATAACATAACTTATTAAGTTCTTAATAAAACACTTAAATATTGCTGGAAATAAGCAGAAGTATACCTTTTGTGGAAAGGTAACTTTAATTTGTCTAATATTACTAACATTAGATTAAAGTGATATGGTTGTAATGCATACATTCCAATACTAATTTTATAAGATCATGACATCTTGTTGTATTTATTTCATATATAAATGAGGGCTTTAAACTGTAACCAATGTTATAAACATATGTAATGTACTAGGTCTTAACTATTGTTACTGGGACGGTTTTATTGTTTAAACATGATATTTTTTTAAATTTTTATTTAATAAATTTTTATACAAACATGCTATTCATTTCTGTATCTAATACTTGTCTCTTTCAGGCTAATAAAATACTGCCTAAGTGCGAGTCAGGCCCTCGCACGTGTATTTCATACCATTAAACCTAAAGAAATTATGAATCATGAGTTCTTCAAGCCATAGAAACGTAGTGGAATAAAATAAATGACAATCATTATTTTATATGATTTATTATAGCGATACAAAATCCTTGCACTGACTAGATAAATTGAATATACAACCTATGTGTATCCAATAAAAACATTGAGATGTGGAAATGCAGTAAAAAAGAACTTATTAACATTATAATTAAAATTTATAAATATTTGGTTTTCAAAAACATGTATTGGTAAATATGCTGAGTATTACTTTTATAAAAATATCTAAATGAATTATAATTAATAGCCAGCAATGTATTTACAGTGTATTTTAACAATTTTAATACCTAATTTTTCAAACTGATCAATGTAGTGACTATAGACATATATAAAAAAGAAATTCAAATAGAACACTTAAAGAATCTGCTGGCAAATGTATTGGTTTTATATAATTTCAATAGCAAAATCGACCAAAACTTTAATAGCTGTTGATACCTCTATTAGTTCAAACAGAAAAACATATTTTTTAAATTACTCTGAGCCACATCTATACCTACGGCAATTCATTTGATAATCGATATTAATCTATGGTAACAAACAAATGGTGTACTACGGTCGAAAATGTATTTAGAAAGCACATTACTAAATTAAATTTCAGCATTTAGAATATACTTCAAATAAAAATATGATGACATTTTATGTGATAATTTAATAAATTAAATTCCATACATTCTAGGCAGAATAATAGTAAGCTAAATTTCATTTTTTAATTGGATTGCTGAATAATTATTCAAGCCATTGTTGTAAATTGCTAAAGTTCCTTTGGCTTCATGCAAAGTGTGATTGCACTATTATTGCGACTTTATGTCTTTATAGCTAAAATTCTGAATTATTAAAAGTATTTGGAACCATATATATTACATACGCATTATTTGTATAGGACAATTATATTCTAATATGTATAGGACTTTAATGTAATTCAAGCAATCAATATGAAGCAAATTACAATCTTTTAAAAATTATTTATGATAATTCCAATACACAGCATGTATTCGTAACTAATACTAATAAAAACATAACAGCTTGAAAATCACATATAAGCAATAATGCCCTTGTCATGACCAATGGGGTAATACCCTCTTAAAAATTCATTTTAATAAACAAGATCTAAGAGACTTAATAAAAACTGTTTTAAAAAATGAAGAGACCTCATGAGAATATAGTAAGCAGGAATAAATTATGTATTCAGTCAAATTGAGTAACCTATTAACCTTCGAGTTGAATTCCTTGTATCCAAGCATTTAGATCTGCAGAGCCTGGACATTCAAGAATGTTCTCCGCTTGTTCATCTGTAGCTAGCAGCCGTTTAGCCACTGTCTGACCTGACAGGTATGCTCCATGAGCCGTAGAATAAAAATTACTATGGGTATGCTCTCCAGCAAAGAGCAACACAGGCTGAAATTAAAAGATGCAACGACTTAACTTTTAATAAAGTATTTCAAGTAAAAGCATGCTATTATAAATAGGCTTCATAAACTTGTCACTCTTTAAATCCATACATATAATAAAACTGAAGAAGAAGAGCGAAATTTGTACATTAGTTATTTTTTGAAAAATTTTTTTGGAAAATACTTAGGTACTTAGTTATGGATACAGATAAGAATCTGCAGTTTTAGAAATTTTTGTCTGTCTGTCTCAACGCGCATCATGGAAAATCCACTGGACCGTTTTACTTAAAATTTGTCATGAGGATATCTTACATACCGGGGTAGCATCTTAGATATATTTTATCCCAGTAAATTGTCACGTTCCCGTAGGATAATCAAAAACGAACTACTGAACAGATTTGCCTGAAATTTTATGTGTAAGTAGCTTAGGTACCGGTCTAATGTCTTAGATACATTTTATCCTGGTAAATTTTCAGGTTCCCATATGATAATAGTATCACAGGAGTGTTCTGAGGAGTTGTTCGAGTTAATACCCACTGTAGAATTCCTACACTGTATTACCCGTTGCAGACTAAAGTTTCATCAGTTCCGCCTGGACGAATGGTGATCGACCACAGTGTGGCACAAACTGGCTGCAGAGGTATTTCCGGACCAATACGACATCGGAACCTTCAAGAAAAGAGTGTACAAATCCCTCAAAGGCCGGCAACGCTCCTGTGCACGTACAAACATACAGACAGACAGACAAAAATTCTAAAAACAATCGTTTTGGCTTCTATAGGTGCTATAAAGAGTCCCTATATATGTTTTTTTTAATATATCTCCTATGTACAGGCATATATCATTTACAATTTTTATATGTATAGATACTTAGTTACAGGTTAAAGGGAGTAAATTAAAATAATACCTTTTTATCATGAACATTTTTAAACAGCGGTTGAGCCAAGCTTTCAATGTCGCTTTGGCTGGCGCCAACAGCTATAGCAGTGTATGATCCTCTTGTGTATGGTTGTTTGTGCCAGCTTGTACTGTAATTAGATTTAATAAAATACTTTTTTCTCCCTGATCTTAAGGAATAAGGAATTCCAAAGAAGGTAAATGTAAAAAAATAGATACTCACCAAACACATTTCTGTGGTTCAGGGACAAATGGGTCATTTAAAAATTTTCTTAATATCTGTGTGCATTTTATACCTACTTCTTCCATTGATAAGGTCTCCATATACTCAGCCTCTTTACCCGAAACCCAGCCCAAAAGAAGTGTTTCTGAGACTTTACTAAAAGAATAAATCTTCTTATACCACGATTCAGAAATGTCTTCTGGAATTGGGGAGCTTTCCCACAGAAGCATGATCTCTGTTACTTCAGGATTTAAAAACGGCCGTTCATATTCCAAAAAAATTTTGTCTACCACACCAAACAGCAACCGTTCAATAGCTTCCATTTTATATTGTGGTAAAGGGGGCTCAAACATACTGGAAGCATTTTCTTTCAAAACACCTAATGGAATTGTACATATCACATGATTTGCAAAATAACTTTTTCCATCATCACAAACAACTTCAACATATTTCATACCTTTTTTCTTTAGTTTTTGAGCACTGTCATTTAATACAGACCCTTCATCAGGATGAGGTAGGGATTCATTTCTTAGATTAGTGCTTTTAGAAGTATCCTCTATCACAGTTTGGTCAGAGTCCTCTGATTCTTCAGCAACATCATCTGACAGATGTGAGCCAGACTGCTCTGTATCCCATATAATTTTTTTTACTGGACTGTTTGTTATTATTTTGTCAGGAGATATTTTCGATTTGAGCGGCTCAAGAAGCGAACTGAAACCCTTAGGAATCATAATATTCCCTCCTTGTAATTCTGTATAACTACCTAACTCTAGTAGGTCAATTTCATCCATACTGTTGCATCCAGATATACAAGTTTCTCGTTTCAGCAAGCAGTCAAATATGAGACGCCTTAATTTTTTTTCTTCTGATGACGGCAATCGCTCCAAATATATAGTCGCTTCCAAATTAATGTGCTCGCCGACACTGTGTATATCAGGTGGAGGCAAATACTGACAAAGAAAATACTCTTCGCAACGTCTAAGAAAACAGACATAGGCCTCATGAATCTCATGTAGCAGGCCAAACGGAACTTGCTTTCCGTCTTCAGTAGCCGCTATAACTTTGTGCGGTTTAGGTATGTTTATAATATTTACAAGATTATTCGCCATTGCTAATTCAAATATTGGGTTACCTAACACACCATGAATCCAGTTAGCTCCCAACTCAACGTTGTGGTTTTTCATTGGTATTGATATTATACGGCCACCAATACGTTTTCTTGCCTCTAAAAGGATGAAATCCTCCATCCCATTTTTCATAAAATGATTGGCGGCGGATAGACCAGCCATCCCACCGCCAATGATTATTACATTGCACTTATTTAAATCACATTTTGTACTAGAATTTAAATTATCGTCACCCATAATATTGATAGTAGAGAAACGATTTTGTCAATCCACTTTTGACGTTCAGCTGTTACAACATCCGACATAGTTTTATTTCTTTTTATATTATATCAAGCAAGCAAAGATAAGACTTTTTTATCCAATGCTACTTAAAACTAATACACAAAGTTATAAACGGAACAGGTTTTCTTTTCTAGGAACTAAAAATACCTATTATTTTATCACATTTTCCTTTTGCCATGCACTTAACTACGTCAGAGGCGCCCCTTTCCTCTTCCGTCTTGCCTTTGCTTGGCATGTGCAAAAACATTCAGCCTATCTCTTTTCCTGTTATGTATATGACTATTATCTATCTCTTTTCATTGACCTTTGAATATGCTGAATAATAATATAAAATCTTTGTTTACTTCTTGACTTGTGCCATCGGGGAAGTGTTTTTGTTATTGTGTGCGAATAAATTTTTCTAAATATTGATCTTGATATTGATAAATATTATTCCAAAATTGTATGTCACTTATTCTTTCAACGAATAAGAATCGTCATTTTGTGAATAGAATTTATGAACTCTTGTAAAATTAAACTATTTCTTTTAATTCGATATCGAAAAGTCATTGTGAATATCAAGTGCTTACAAATTTTTATTCAGTGTAGTGCTTTTTTCATTATGTAATCAGAGTATACTGTATAATAAGTTGAAAGAATAAAATATTTCGAAGTTTGGTGAATCAAATGTTGTTTTCAAGAAATAAATAAACATTGGAATTTACGCTCAGGACACGTGGGTCTCGGTCTGAATTAATCGATAGAGACATAAGACGCGTGCGCCAGTCTCTATCAACGAGACGATTATTTGCCAAGGTCACTTAACACAAACACGTGCAATGTCCGATTCTATTTACACACATGAATTTCTTCTAGATTCTGGTATTGAGATAAAGCAGGAGTCTCTGCCTACTTTTGAGCTAGGTCCAATGTCAGCATCTGTGCCCATTCCTCAGCGTCGCAACGACTTAGGGGATTTCAGCTGCGACCTAGACCTATGTTTACAGGACTCCTTGCCTGGTTCATTTCATAATGTACCTACAATGCAATATAATAAATTAGCTTTTGAATCCGACACATCTAAAATGGAAATTATGAATAAAATGGATGATGATGACATATTTCAAGTAGATAAGGCTGATTTAATATCAGGTCCAACTCTTGCGGAACTCAATGCCAACCCAGACACATTATTAGAAGATTTGAATTTTGAAGATTTGTTATTGCCAGAAGAGAGTGGATACTGTATCCAGATTGGTGGTGCTATGAGTGGGTCCCACCACAATACTGTACAACTGTCACAAACATTGGCTGCAGAGAGCCCTAGCAGCCCTTATAGTCGGGCACAACTGGCTTTTTCACCATCCAGCCAGCATAGTTCAGCATCCTCTAGCTTTGCACAGCCTGTAAATCAGTTGCCAGAGCTCTTGATGCGTTTGGATGGCTATGGAGGAGAAATAGCCCTGGGGCAATCAGTGCCTGCTTCAACAGTGCTGCCACCATTTCCCACTAGCATCAAACCACAACAAACACAGTTGTCATCATCAGCGCCAACTCATCTCACAATGGAACAGGTCAGTCATTTTAACCATTGAAAGTAATGCTATTTTAATATGGAAGCAAGAAAATTAACAATAATTATTTAATTAAAAAGCACACAAAATAGAGTAAGATAATTGCAAATAGTAGCCAAAGAAACTATAATACATAAATAAATATGCAATTATGTGCTGTAGTTTAGTTATTTATGATTAAAGGATTTTAATTTTTCTGTTTTTAAAATATTACTATGTTAACAATATTCAGTTTAATCTATGTATCATCTTCCTTCCCTATGAAGTTATGGCGAATATACAAACAGACATAAATATTATATCCTTTTTGGTGTTAAAACATTTCATGATATTGCATAATTATGATGCAATATTTACATTTGTTACTTTTAAAGTTTGGCCCTTGGCGTAATTTGGCATGTACCATATTTTTGTAACACTGTATATGTATATATGTATATTTACAAGTGAAGAAAAATGGTTTCATTCTGCTGAAATAAGGATGCTGCGTTGGATGACCGGGTAACATGGATATGGATAGGATTAGGAACGTTTATTTTAGTGATAGTTTGTATGTTGATATTTTCAAAGAATGCGTAAGTAATTATTATTATATACAAACTCTTATGTTTTATCACGGCTTGGAGTCCAGTAAAATGGGATAATTATACTCCAATCGTCACCAGATGGCGCTGCTGTTTATAA
>JADGIL010012412.1:0-11050 GCA_020352625.1 Cactoblastis cactorum | reverse complement strand
GAGTATCGGTGAAGTACGTACCATTACATCACAGAGGTCGTCAAAACAAATATAAATAAATAAATGCTACCTTCTGAATATCATTTTGTAAAATATTTTTCGCATTATAATACTTTAATTTTTAATATTGTTGCGAATACAATATCTTGTACCAAGTTCATGACTCGAAATGTGTATCTGACATATTGTTTAACCTCAAATGAAGAGATACTAAATAAAATATAATACTTACAGATATGCATATCATAGAAGAATCTGGTTTCCATTCCACACCAACATTCACTCCTAGTCTTTGGATGGAGTCTGCATTTCTTTTAAGGTAAACAATCGGTACAGAAGGCTGTAAAAGACACACAAAAATATATTGAAACAATTTATATTAAAAGTTTTTATGGGAAGCTTTATTTTTCAATAAATGTTAAAAAAATATATAATTCACTCTCTCTTTGAACAAGACAGTCTTTAGCTCAAATGCAAATTTAAACATTTACATATAAACATAATAATTAACAACCTTTAATCACTACATAGTATAAAACAAAGTAGCTCTCGTAGTGGTATGAGCCTGCTGCATGCTATTTTAGCCTGCAGCGTGAATGGGCCGGCTTGTCCACGACAGTACCACACTCCCACAGAAGACGCCTGAATGATGGCTATCGGCCACCTTGCTCCGTCTGGTGAGTGAGAGAGCTGGAAGCCCTCCCCATTTGGGGATGGCTTTTTAAAGGCTGGCAATGCTTCTGTGACCCCACGGGTGTTGCAGGTGTCTATGGTCGGTGGTGATCACTTAAAATTATGTGATCCGCCTGCTAGTTTGCCTCCCTGTGGCATTAAAAAAAATAGATTCCTGCTTCCTATCCCTGTGTATGTATGTACACTTAGATCTTTAAAACTACATAGATAGGGTGATTAAAGGTTTTTAAACCTGTGCAAAGCCAGGGGTACATTTGCACAATAAAATCTGAATTTGGGCTCAGTAAAAGAAAGTATGTTATCTACAAAAATAAGGCCAAATTTCAAAAATTTTTAAATTGATATTTTACTGACTAGCAGCTTAATTTTGGCTAAAGTGTTTCAATATTATAAATACCATGAAGACACTATAGTTTTATTCATCAAAATAAAATAACAAATAATATTTTTTTTAAATCAAAGCAAAACTTATCTAAAGTTAATGCAAATATAACTAACTAATGGACAGAAGGGCTCCACTTATAAAATAAATAATTCAAATATCCCACTTTAAACATCTTATCTTTATGATTATTTATTTCATGTTAGGAAGAGAGCAATTTGGTGAGATGGGGACTTTGTAATAACGAAGCACAGACAATTTTTAATTTTGCTGTTCCTTGGTGCATTTTGAAAATCGTATGTATATAAATATAAAACATGTCACAACTCTAAATTAACATACCTTACAGTACCAAACGATTAGACAGTCATCACTTAATGAAGCAAATAATATTTTGTCTACATTAGAGACAATTTGTTTTATAATTTGATTATCAGCTCCCAGATTCTTCAGAACTTTAGGCCAACCAATCGGAAAGTACATATTGGTGAATATTCATTTGCCACCTATTTTATTTTAAAATAGAATTACACATTGGCGTCGTAATTACGATGATATGTCATGGTATTATGCAGAATTATAATTTAAAATAAATAGGTAGGACCGTACAACAAATCAATGAATAAAATAGAACAGCTTTGGCGATTCGTCAACAATTCGAGATTGGTTGGTGAGGTGAGCTCAGTGTTGCCGCTGACCATATCTTGGTTTGCCGTACTCAAGGGAAAAAAGCCGTATTTCCAAAACTGCCGTACATGGACCACACCAAAGACTTTTTTAGGATATATATATTGCATGTTTAATGTACAAATGACCTTTTTGTAGGTGAACTATGGTATATTTACCATATATTATTTACATTATACACAATAACCACCATATATATACCACCAAATAATTTAGGCTATCATGAGACGGTTTTGTTGTTTTTAATGGTGCCGTAATTGCCGTATTTTAGCGTAAGGTAATGCTCACCCAGCCGTATGCCGTACAATCTTTTTAAGAGCTGAATTGCCGTGCGATACGGCAATTGCCGTATGTATATCAACACTAGGTGAGTTATTGAATTTTGTCAAGTTTGAGCTCAAAGGACTTGTATCCAAGCCATAAAATATTATTTAAAAAAAAAATTAATATAACATAAGTTTGACAGCACAGCAGTGTTTTCATAGACAGTTTTCCACTTTCATGCAAGCAAGGCAAATCAATATATATTCTTTGAGGCAACTATACTATGCCAAAAATATTTATAAATAAATACATTCAAGACTGCTCTTGTATTCTACTCAACATAACACAAATATGCAAATAATACGAATAACAACAAATTACTTACATTAAAAAAAATGAACTTTTAGTCCGCCTTCCACAAGCATATCTAGAGATGGGCAGAGGGAAGAAATTAAATGGGAAGGTAAGGAAAGAAAAGGGAAGGAAGGAAATAAATTCATTTATTCCGGATGGTTTTAAAAACTCCCGGGAAGAAATTGAATTGGTTAAATTTTTTACAATATGATGACGAAATTGTTGTTGTTAGCAAATAAAATGAGTAAAATATTGTTTTGAAATCAAATAATATACTATCTAATGAAAATCACATAAACGCACATCAATAAACTAGCCTATAAGCATTCTATTACCTCACCATTACAAACACAAATGCTAGTGATGCGACACACGTATTGAATGAATAGACATTAATCTGAATCCTACTATCCTACTAATAGAATATCTATTTAAATGATGTATATTTGTTATTATTTCAAGAAAAATCTACTGAACGGATTTGAATGAAACATACATTTATACTATTATAATGTTTATTTTATACATATATTTTGGTAAATATGTATTTAAAATAATACATAATAATCAATTGTGCACTGCATTAAATTTTATTGCATGCCAATTTTATCCCTATTATAACGTATAATTGATATTTCATTCTTTGAATATATTTTAATGTCTTCCCGGAAGAAATTCGAATTGCGAGGAAATAAATGGAAAGAAATTGAAATATTTCTAAAGATCCGGTTTTTACCGGGAAGGTGCCCATCTTTAAGCATATCAAATCTTTGTTTAAACTAGTGTTTATATTTAGTTTTACAAACTAGTGTTTATCTAATTTCTTTGTAATTTTTTTAATTAGTTTGTGTATGACGTTTTTTAGTTTAAATCATGTTTAATACTTTCTTAATAAGTTTAATTATTGATACTTGTATTCCTTTATAGTTACTGGCAATATTATAATTTTTTATAATTTCTCCTAACTCTATGACTATACAGGTAATGCTTCAATTTTAACAACAAAAAGCTGAATTGTCTTGTTAAATTTAATAATATTTTGTTTATTTATATGCTAATCCCATATAGATAGTTAATTCACTAGTAATGTGTAAAATAGTTTTCATAGACGAGGTAATACCATATAGTTACGATGTCGGAACAAACTGATGTTGATGCAAACAACCTGTGCATTACTGAGGAGGTTTTCGAAAAATTTCAAGCAGAAACCTTTTACGAAGAAGAAGAACTGATTACACTCTCGGATCTACTGTCCTCAAACGGTACAGTACCGCCTAGCGTACCCGACGACGCCAAGGATCTTCTAACCGATGAAAATGTGGTGTTGAATATTCCAAATGTAAATAGTGTTAAATGTTCTGCCAATATTACAAATGTTCCATCCGCAGAAACCGGTGATGAGGAAAAACTTTTAATTGAGACTTCTGACTTAAATGTCAGTGAAAATGTTGAAGTACACACAGAGACTTTTTTAGCGAAACAACCTAAAGAAAGGGGTAGAAAAAAGAAAACTGTTAAAAAAATTCAAAATACATCTACTGACAATACACACATAGAACATCCCGAACAATCACAACCTAAAAGACGAGGTAGGAGAAGTAAAATTCATAATGACCCTAACAATCTCACTATAGAAGAACAGATGAGATTAATTCACGAAGACAATCCTGACATTTCAAACAATGCCAAGATTCATGTAGAAGTACAAGAAAATATACCACAACTTCCTAAAGGTAGGGGTAGAAAAAACAGATCAGTTCTAGAAACTAAAATTAGAACTAGTTTTGATGATAATGATAGTGGCAATTTTAGTGAAAAAGATTCGATAAACCAAAATGGACAGGCTGTTCAAAAACCAACTAGCCGAAGAGGTAAAAATAGGAAAAAATTACAAAATGAGAGTATTGATAATGAAAATAATAAATCTGATAATCCTGATGAGACATTTTTAAGTGGCTTAAATAATGATAAAATTGTAAACAGTGAGGATTTGCCCATATCTGAAACTAAACATGAGAACTTAAATAAGAGTGAAGTTATTGATGAAATCTTAGATACTGAAGCAGCAAATTTACCAAAAGTTAGGCCACATAGAAGTTTAAAGAAAACTTTAACTGAAACAAATATAGAAAAGAATACAATTTCATCACGCAAGAGAAGAGGAAGACCCAAAAAGCAGTCTAAAACAGATGTCACAGAAAACAAAAATAATATTGATTCTTCTACTATCAGTAGCTTAACTAATCTTGAGGAGTCATCAAACACAGCTGACAAAGAAGCAATCACATTGGATGAAACAAAAGAGCCCATTACACTAAAAAATACTGATAATTATGATGATGATGCAGATGATATATCTTTAAGTAATTTAAAACGTATTGTGTCTCAAGATAGTGTGCCATCAAGTTCAAAAGAAGAAACCATTACAAATATCATAGAACTGGATACAAAAGATACTGAGAGTAAAACAAATGAAATTCTAGGTAAAAGAAATTCTAAAGCACCAAAATTACCTGAATTTGAATATAACCTTGATAATATTGCTAACAAAGCCAATGCAACAGAAAGTGTTGATACTGAAATAAATAAAGTGGATGATGAAGAATCATTGTTGGTTGAAGATACAAGTAAAAGACCAACAAGAAGGAAAAGAAAACAGAATTTTCATTATCAAGAAGATTCTGATGAAGATCCATTTGCGAATGTTGAACTTTCAGATGATGAGCCAAGACGTGGCAAGAGAGGAGCCAAGTATTATTCAGATGATGAATACATTCCAGGAAAAAATACCAGAGGAAAGGCAAATACTACAGAAAGCTCTCAAAGTTCTGATATGGATGAAGAAAATTTTGAATTTGAAGGTTTAAAGAAACAGAAAAGGAAACGCTTTTCTAAAAAGATTGATTCCCCTAAAAAGAAAGTAAAGAAAAATGAAATAGAAGTTGAACAACATCAATTGGATGTCACAACTGTTCCCCCAGCTTCACCAAATAATACTGATGATATTGAAATTTGCTTGGAGTCATCTGTCATAAAAAATCCTCAAATTGATGACTCTCCAGAAAACCACTCTACCTGGAGAAACACAAATGCATTTGAGAATTTTATTGCTCAGAAGATACAGGGGACTGCATTGAAAATTAAGAAAGTATCATCAAGTGGATCTGCCACATCGTTAACACCCCTTGATATTCCTACTCTCGATCCAACAGCTAAGAAGTTTGTAGAGAAGTGTTCTCAAACTATTAGAAACCAAGTAAANNTTGTCCTTACGAAAGAACAATCTGAAAAGGCTTGTGAATTTCTTAATGGTATTGTTAAAACTACTTCTGAGTTAGGTGTATTAATGACTCAGAAATCCGAAGATTTCATGAAGAAGAAGATACATACTGATAATGTCACAGACACTTTCAAAATGGACTATTGTGTACAGAAGTCATTTTTGCTATTTAAATTAGCTAAACATAATTTGATGCAAATGGAAGAAGACTTAGCTAATCAGTACGAAGAATTCTTAAAAGCAAATGATTTAAGTAATTGTAGGGAACAAGCAAAAATAATAACTTCTACATTTACACAGATAGTGGATGATAATGATAGTGATTGCGAAATTGTTGATGTAAAGCCTGTAACAAATGAAACTGTGACAAAAGGAGGAAATAACAGTGAAAAGCCTAAATTAAATCCTAAGACTGTATTTTTAAATAAAGAACTCTCCATCAAAATAACAAAGAAACCTAGTGATGACAAGAAACTTAATATAAAAGGGAGACACTCTGTGTGGATCAATGATTCTGTGATTTTAAAAAAAGTTAAGCCCACACAGTCTTTTTTAGCCCAGGACAGCCGAAATAAAAAACCTCCTGATAGTAAAATCATTGCAAATATTGTATATAATTTTTTTAGGGAATATAATAGACAGCGAGCCATATCTATCTGTACTCCTTATGTATCTTCTGAATGGATGGCTGTCAGGGAAGAATATGTATGCAATTACTTTGTAGCCAGTCCTGAGATTCCAACAGGCAGTGAGCATTTTGTAAACAACCCAAGTAATGACAGTGTAACTGATGTAAGTAAAACGATTAGTGAAGCAAAATCTCATTCCAATGTGATTATTTCATCACCTAAGACATTATTTTCACTCTGTATTTTATATATACAAAGGCAATCATGTTTGAATATATTTACTACTAAAAGCAAATGTGAGTTATCACTGAAAGAACCGCGGGCGTTATTGGAAATATGCTTGCATGTCTTGAATACAGACATGACAATTTTGTCACATAAGAGAACTGTAGAAACATTGAAGATAATTTGTTACAGAAAAGTTTTAAAAATATTTAGAATGTCTACAGAACAGAATACTTTTTTACCAGAAAATAAGATTACTGAAGAAATAAAAAAGAATATACCAAACACAAAAACTATAAAAAGACATGGTGAAACCAAAAAAGAAAAAAAATGTGGTAAAATAAAAACATTGTTTACACTCTGTCTAGAAATTATTCAAGAAGAACAAAAAATGGCTTGTCAGGATGAAAATTTTATGACTAGAGAGTATATTCAGAGTAATGAATTAGTGATATTAGACGATTCTACAGATCAAAGAGAGTCCCCTTGCTATAACAATATGAGAGTAAATTATATGCCACAACCTTTAAAAAATATTACTTATGACAATATTATACACCTAATGTATAAATCAGGATATACCGATACACTGACTAAACAGAAATTAACTATTGACACATTCATATCAGTACATAAAGTTAAGAAATTAAGTAAGATTTGCCTTGATGTAATCAATGTAAATTTTAACACCCTGAATGTCTTAAAAACTACTAATATGACGATTAATTCAGTAAATATGTTGTCGGAAGAAGCGTTTTTGAATATTAAAGACGCATGTAACGTTGAAAGTGGTCAGTATCAATATTTAGATAATGATATCAATTGTTTTGAAGATGAATATGATAAATTTGATGAAGATTGTGGTGAAACTACCATTCAGGATAATAATTGGGTCAATCAAGTTCAAATGAAGGAATTGAAATGTTGTCTTGTCTCAAACAATAAAGTATGTGAAAGAACTAATGATAATCCTGTAGATGCTTCTGTTGATGCACCATCTGAAATACCTTATATGGTAAATATTAAAAGTGAACCATTAGAAGAGGAATTGGTTGACAATATAATTGATACAGCTAATGTTAAAAAAGAGCCTACCTACATGTGTAATGAAATGTCAATTGCACTTGAAAATGTAACTACAAAAACTGACCCAGATAATTCAATAGCTCCAAGAAGCCCAGTTCAAAGGAACACTAGCTATGATGGTGATGTTTTTGAAGAATTTGTTAGTTCCAATAAAATGATACAATCATTACAAACTCATAATCATAGTCAAGAAATATTCAGCCAAAGTGCTCTAAGAATTCGACGTCAATTTGATCCAGATTGGGATGATGAAAATGATGCTGGCATGAGCCTGTTAGTCCCACATATATATGGACCAATGCAAATCACTGAAGCAAAAGATACCCTAATGCAAAGCAGCTCTGACGAAAGTAGAATTCAGGATATTTCTTCTCGAAAGAAAATTGACAGAAGAAAAAAAAGGAACAAGAAGGTTGAACCGAAGAGTAATACTAAAGATGCTTCCAAAAATAAGACTGTAACAAATACTGATGTTGCAATCCTGACACGAAGAATGCGAGATAGGATAAGACAAGAAGAAAAAAAAGTGCAATCATCAGATTCAGATAATGAGACCATAGAAACTAGGTTTAAAAGTGATAAGAAAAAGGGTAAAGCTTCAGAAGTCCCTGATACTAGTCAAAAATCCAAAAAAGAATATAATGGCACGGATATTCAATGCAATAATGTAGATTCCACAGGACAACTAGACTTGAGTGGTGATAAAGCTAGCAAACAGAAGGACGAATCTATCCCAGATGAAATGTTCACCGGTTTTACAACTGTGGATCAAAGTGAAATATCAACATACCAGAAATATTTAAAAAATGTTTATGATAAAATACTACCGGACATTGCTAAAGGTAACATAAACAATGAAGTGCCAATGAATGCTGATGATCCAGTGGAATATTTAGAATGTGAGCCGACACTGCCAATCTTTGACAAGGAAACGCGAAAAAGATCTACTAAAAATAAAGCCAAATATATACCTAGCAAAGGAGTCCCACAAAATAAAATCCCAGATCCAGAAAAAGATGTTTCAGAATCTCAAATACCAAAAGAGGAAATAATTACAGAGGCAAAAATCGTAGATCGACATGGTTGGCAGTGTTATCCTATTGACGTGAACGATAAGAAATTGTATGATGATTGTCGAATATTATTAGACAAGTTGCCAGAGGCATTTGTTGAAATGTATTTTCAGTACCAAAATATCAACAAAGACAGAAACAAAGAAGATGATGAAGTTGATAGGTATGATATGATATTGTGTTCAGTTAAGTTACTTTCAACTTTTTGACTTTTTTTTTCATTTGTTCTTATACGTTTTTATCTTTGCAGGTTGACTAATTTACAGTCTTTAAAAAGAACATCGAATGTAAAAGAATTGAAAAGTAAAAGTAGAGTGAAAGATAAGAGTAGGCAGGTAGCTGTGGACAGCCCCCTTGCAGAAGATGATTTGAATGTCTCCCCACCAGGAAGCCCTGGCTCTGACTTCTACAATGAACTCACACCTTCTGAAGATGATGGCAGTGAGCGCGAAGAGCAGATACCGGCGCCTGTAAGCATTTGTGAATAGTATTGTTATTCGATTGAAGCAAGCTTAAATTATAATTTTTATTTGTATGAAAATCATTGCCATAAGTTTTATTTTTTAAATTTTATTTTTTACTAGCCAATGCCCTCGACTTCGTCTGACTACTACTATACTATATATCTTGTCAGCCCCTTGCTCGGTTAAAATAAATTATATCCCTCGGGAACCGTACATTTTTCCGGGATAAAAAGTAGCCTATCTTTTAATCTAGGTCGTAGTCCATCGTTGTGCTTCACCTAGATCCGTTCGGTAGATTTTGTGTGATGCGCGTACAAACATACAGACAGACAGACGAAATTTCTAAAAACAATCGTTTTGGCTTCTATAGGTCCTATAAAGAGCCCCTATAAATGTTTTTCTTAAATATCTCTCATGTACAGACATACCTTAGTTATAATTTTATTATATGTATAGATAACAGATATTAAATAAAGTTAAAAAAATAAAACTTGACTACTTTTTGTAACAGTTTGAGTACTTAATTAACCTAAACATAATTTTCTACAGATTGAAAAGCCGACACCCGAAAACAAAATGGCTAAAAGTTCTCTCATGGATGACAACAGCGATTCAGAATCCGACACAGAAAAACAAGACCTTCAGAAAATTAAGGAGGAGCCTGTTGATGAAGCTGGCAAGGAAAGCCTATCAAGTGAGCGTAAACCAAAACATGGGCCCAAATCAAAGACTAAGGCGTTAGATCAGAAACCGGCAGAGCTTTCAGATCTGATGCTGACAGCAGATAGGATGATGAATAAAGAGTTGACTTTGCTTCACGCACCTGTCAAGCTCGATGAGAATGTGCCAGAGGTGCCTGCGAAAAAGCCCTCAACTAAAGGAAAAGTGGTTAGTAGTATGTTTAACACAATTTTATATTCTAAGTGTCACTGCAATACAAAGTTGTATCTTGCCTGTCTGTTCCTCTGCACTCTTATATAATTCGAGATTTTTACTCAGGTTTGTTGAAATCAAAATCCTTATTTAAACCTTAGGAAGGATTTAAGCGAATGGGTCACTTTTTATGGTTAGCCAAATAAAGTCTATACCGTAATCACAGTTCTTTTATTCGAAGGCTATGTATACTATAAGTTTAAAATTTGGAAGGTCCATGAACCGCTACAAAATTATGCTGTAAGATTTTGAAAAATGAAACAAGGGTAGCACTCCACACATGTAACTGAGACCAAAGCTGTGTGTGGTATTATAGGATAGGACAACTTCGCTTCTAAATTAGTAAAAGGGGGCCCTCCCCCACCTCTAACTTTTTAACTATGCAGTGAAAAATTTAAAAACAGCTTTGGTTTATACCATTTAATAAAAGTTCAAATGAAAATTAAATTGAATAAAATTGATGAAGTACTTTATGAGTTATTAGTTAATTTAGATAGCAACTATACTTTTATATTTGCGTAAATAAATGTATAGTTATTTATATTTGGTATATAAACTATACATTTCGAATCTGTCGAAGAAATGAGACTTTTTTAATTTTTTAAAGCAGTCATTTGATTACTCTGAAAAAATGTACATCTTGATAAATCATTGTGCGTGTCGCTTTTACAGAAGAATACGTCAAAGAAGGAAATCTACTACCGCATCAAGAAAGAGGACGATTCCTCGTCGGAGGAGGAGAAACAGTGGGTCACTACCAAGGAAAAGCTTCTCAAAAGACTGGAGAAGAAACAAGAAACGACTCTGTGAGATATTTTTATACATATTATCATGTCTGTTGTTTTCATAGTGGTATGGAGCCACTACTAGTAGTGGTATGGAGCCACTACTTGTAGTGGTGTGGAGCCAGCTACAGGCTTCTTTGTAGTCTGTAGCACGAATGGGCCGGCTCGTCCGGGGAAGTACCACACTCCCACAGA
>JADGIL010012408.1:10372-24889 GCA_020352625.1 Cactoblastis cactorum | reverse complement strand
TTTCATATGCACCAACCTAATACTATATTTTGAGGTAAGTGTTCGTTACTTATAGACAGAGCCGGATTAACTCTATCAGGAGCCCTAGCCAATGCAAATCATGAGGCCCCTTTTTAGCCTTTTATTACTCTTGACTGAGCGAAGTGTCTTGTGAAGCGAAGAAATTAGGCCTTCATAGGCATATTGTTTTTTTTTTGGTGTGAGCATGCACGGGGCCCCAGTCGATGCTGGCCCCTAGGCAGGTACCTAATCTGATAAATTTTCAAAAAGAGATTTTCAGTGAATTTTCCATACCTATGTTTATTCAAACTCTTTCTTCGGAAATTATGTTTTAACAATTCTCAAATTATGTTTTATATAAAAAGATATCTATAAAATAGCTTGCTGTTGTCAATAGGTTGCCATTTATAGTTATGACTGCCTTCCATTAGGTAATGATGCATGCTTGTTTATCAATTGAGAAGTATTGTTGAAGAAGAAGTTATTATTATTTAAAACTCTAAGAACCTAAATCACAGGATTTGAAAATACTAGGGTTTTTAAATTCTATAAAAATATAGTAGAATAAATGACTATTATGGATCGACTGATTATTAAAAAGTTTAAATGTTCATCGTATAAAATTATGTCATTAAAGTTATTTCTAAATGATACTTATATCCCCGATCCTGTGAAAATTTTGCATAATCCCGTCTTTGCAGCCATCTACCAGGTCCTAAAAGGCGAGCCTAAGCCCCATGCAAAATTTACGACACCTAGCACTTGTAATTTCTCAGATTTCGTGATGAGCGAGTGTGTGTTTTTTGCTATTATATATTATACAAATTTGTAGACACTAAACAGTTTAGCAGATTATCGTAAGTATTGTCCAAGAAATATTTGTTTTATTATTAGTTTGTCTGTAAATGACGTACATTGTTTTTATGATTTGAGTGCACAATTGAAATCACGTTTTTATATTGATTTCGATTCAGTTTAGTGTTTTGTTTTCGCCAGCCGATACTTACTTAAAATTGGAAACAATAATAATAATTATACATCCAGTAAGTCTGAAGAAGCAGTTATAGCATAACTGCATTTAGTGAATTTTAAAAAAGTATAAGACCGAATGTCATAATAAGAATTTTATTTAAAAATTAAAAATCTCAAGTACAATAATCTACTTAAGTAACAGTTTACAATAATATGTTCATCAATAATATGTAAGTGATACAAAAATAGTAAAAAGCTTACATTATAATTATGTTAAAATAATACAATACAAATGAGTTATTAAATTTTAAGTATTTTTTTGAGAAAGAATGATATTTTAAATATAAAAATAATTTGGTGACATCTGATTTTATTTAATAATGCTCGTACTTATTTCGCAAATTAACATAGGTATATTTAATTTTACATAAATGACAAAATGTGAAAAGAATTTATGGATCTTCTAAATAAGAAAGCTATTCAATATATACCTGTAAGTACCTGTATTTTTTTTCGATTAAAAATAATTTAAAGACTTTTCATAACGTCTATAGTTTAACTCATGGTCAATTTGGGAAAAATTCTTTTGGAATTTACAACATTAACAATTTGTTAGAACTTTTTGTTAAAAAAAATACATACAGCCGTGATTAAATTGGTCAAAATATATTTGTAAAACTCGTTTTTAAACTTTTTGGGAACTAATGGACAGAATAAACTATGAAACATTAAATATATTAGAGTGTATAATTACATGTTGCAAATATAATCCTATAATATTACAAATAAAAAAAAAATAGCCGTAAATTCCAAAGTTTAAAAACTTTACGAATTGAAAACCATATTTTTTATAATTAAAGAAATGGCGGAAAATTCAGAAGTTTTTCTTATTTCCTAAACACAAACGCCTCAAAGCACCGTAGATTCAGCGAGAGTTCCTTACATTTATGATTGTTAGTGAAGAAGAGCTTATGACAGAAAATATAGTACTTAAATGGCAGTAAATTGGTCAAAACTAGGAAAATCTGAACAAAATACAAGGGTAATAAAACAATTTAACAATAAAATGGCATTTTATGAATGGCTTACTACGGAAGGAGACGAAAATAATTTATTTTTGATTTAAAATATAGTGTCTAATATAATGTTGAAATATTGAATTTAATTACGTTAAGTACTCTAATTTTCTTAAAATATATAAAAAAATTATACTATATTTTCTTTANNTAAAGAAAATATAGTATAATTTTTTAACTTATAAAATATAATATTTAATCTTAGGTACAGGTTACTAAAAAATCACTAATGTGAAAAATTAAAATCTACCTAATTAGCGTTCTATGACGTATGAAAATTTTGGTAAAGGTTATTGCATCTAAAACGATACCTAGGTACCTATTATTGAACCTAAGACCAATATACATTATCTTATTTAAAAAAATATGACTAAACTTCTTTTACATAAGCAGACATAACTTCCTTGCGATCTAAAAAAAAATGGATACGAATACATACTACGTGAAACTAATTATGATGATATAAATCGGAATCAAATATGGTTATGCATATAAAATTTAAGAGTTGGCACCACAAATTTATGATCTGTGGTAGGTACTTACTTTTTAATATCAAATGTCAAAGACATTTTTTGTAACTCTAGGTTAATTAAGAAAATATCTGTTGGTCATGTACAACATAGATTATTTATTACTATGTACTAGTACACCAGAGTGTTTTCACTGTGTTTTGAAAGATTTTGCTTATTATGAAGTCAACTGTATGTCAAGTTGCCCTGCACGAGTCTCTGTGCCATGGTAACAGCGGTTAATTTGCAATAAATTCGGATAGGGAATAATTCTCTTCATCTTACTGTCTTGTTAGAATAGCCTCATAAGAATAACACCCGGTCAAGAATAAGTTAGCAGGTAGATGGGGCGTAGGTACTATCCGCTTAAAAAAATAATGTGAATAGCAAGAATACAAATTAGTTTATAGTCCTGAAATATACCGATTTACATTAAACGGTATGGTATGGTATTCATATTATCTATACCATTATGATGTGAATTACCTTCAACAAACAGTAATTGTCATACGTAATAGGACTCTTTTTAGATTTTACAAAACCCTTATAGGTATATATCTATTTATAAACATTTTTGTTGAATGTCATGCATATAATAATTTGAAAGAAAAACAAGGACAAATACAGCTAAATAGAATTTAAAATTTATGGCACACTTGTTAGGTTATCCAACAATAATTCTTATCTAAATATATGTATGTATAAAAGTATTCTTAAGCACTAAAAATCTTTAACTTTTAATTTGGCACAATGAGAATTCACTGGTTCTTTGGATTAGGTAATCGTTAGTACATTGGTAATTACTCTAAAATAATAATAATAAAACATTAAAAACGAATAAGAGAGCTGATTCCACTGCAAATAATAAAAAAAAAATACATACTTAACATGTATTTCAGTTGATCAAAATACTTATATTAAAAACGTATTAAGAAATATTTTAAATTTCTATATTTGTTAGTATACTAATAGATTCATTAGTCTTTAATATTATTGACATAATTAACATTTCCAAGCATATATTTATATAATCTAAATATACATATAAAACACATAAGTAACTGTAATGCCATTTGGAGTATACAACATTAAACCTAGATTTTAAAATATATGATTAAACAAACACACGATAAATATTTTGATAAAGAAAAATATTCGAAATATACATTTGAATATCTTAATTATAATAGGCCTACAGCTAAAAGAAATAATAGTTACAAGGAAAATGACCGCAACATATATGCAAGTGCATATATACGATTTATATGTTTAAGACTATCAAAGATTCAAGATATTTTTTTTTTACTTTTAGATTTAGATTAAAATTTGTAAAAAGAAAGATGTGAATTCTCTTGAGCTCGTATTTCGTTAAATATTTATTTTTACAAATATCCTTTGGGAATTAACTAGTTAGACCATCGCTACACAAAGCGGCGCTGTGTCAATCTGTGGCGAGCTGTGTCGTAAGTAACCAAGAAATTCGTTATTCACTGGACATGTTTGCAAAATAAAATTCTAATGTTGAGTCAAAACAGCTTAACTCTTTGCGTGCCAACTACATACGTGAATAGTCGTAGTTCGGCGTCTATACCTTAGTGCCGACTACGATTTATTATTGTAGATTTTTTCGGCCGTCTATTGAAAATTTCTTGCCACTAGAGACACGACTAATTTATCGAACCGTACTGGGAATACACGTACCTAGTCAGCACAGGAAATGTGACTTCTATTTTATAATGCCCCCTACGACCTATCACGAAGGTGATCAAATGTGTGATGGCAATCTGTGAAAAACATTATAAAATATGATGGCGCGGAAAGGGTTAATAGGTGTATGGTCCTGTTATTAGTACTCGCGGCGACAATAGTACCCCAAGGACCTGCATTTTTGGCAGAGATGCTGCGGGTGAATCTTGGATTGATCGCTCACGTCTAGCCCGTCTGGCTTCTCCAGCGGCCTCTGAAAAATGAATTGGCAACGTGGGGATGAAGGCGATATAAAAATATAATCGTAAAGAAAATGCCTCACAGAGTTAGATGTCGTGACAGACGTATTACTGAATTACTTATTCAATATAACAACATAATTAAAATTTCCAAGTTTTTATAATATCACTGCATCAGAACAGAACACACTCAGCCAGAACAGATTTCTGAATAATAAAATAGAATTACAATAATATCTCCTTCAAAATCTCTCACATTTCCTTCGTACCATACTAAGTTAAGTTGTACCTTCTACAATACGACTTTTAAAACCACATCAAATCCCATCTAAAAGATTTTGCGTGACCCGCGTACAAACATACAGACAGACAAACGGAAAGACAGACAAAAATAAAGCTTTTAAAGGTCGTAAAAAGTATTTTATATTTTTTTCCCATGTACAGACATTGGTTACAATTTTATTACATTATAGATAGTTCATCAGATATGTTTTTTTTATAAAAGAGGGAGGCAAACGAGCAGGCGGGTCACGTGATGTTAAGTGATCACCGCCGCTGATAGACACCTGCAACACCGGTGGGGTCACAGAAGCGTTGCCGGCTTTTAAAAAGCCATCCCCAAATGGGGAGATAGGGGAAGTTGGTATGCTTTAAATAAAACAGCAAGGAACTAACAAATGATACTAATTCAATAAAAATAAACATGATCAGTGAATGAGTAGTGTATTATACGTACACGCACCTGCTTATGAGGGAACACGTTGATGCGACACTTGATGCACTCCTGGCCGTTGTTAGCCCAGGAGTTTCCGCTCATCCACTTGCGTTTGCACTTCGGACACTTATACTCGCCGAAGCAACGTTTCTTGCCCTGGTAAGGGGTCAGCCCTTCGCCCTTTGGTCGAGCCTGGAATGATAAGGGAAAATAAGTAATATCATGCTTTGAGAGCGAAAAACAAAGGCAGAATATGCTAATTCTCTTCCTGTGATAATTTAATGCAGTCCACTCAATAGAGCTTAAGTTATAGGATTATTTCAATAGGCTATGGGATAACCTGTCATTATACCTAACACCTCCATTCCACCTATAAGCCTAGCATTGAACCGATGTTGGCAACCACAACTTCTGAGCCTGTATAGAGCTTCGTGGAACGAGGACTGTCTATTAAATTACACTATCAAACGATAGTGTAATTTAAGATTAAATATTGCAATATGATTGAAATTATATAGGATTTTCCGATAAAAATATATTTTTTCGTATGTATGCGGTTTTGGAAATACGTTTTAAATTAAAATTCGTTTTAAATGATTTAATTGAAATTATTGATGTTATTAATGTGTACCGCGTAATAGAGATATAATAAATGGTCAAGTGCGAACCAGACAAGCGCTCCAAGGGTTGCGTACCATATATGAAAACATGATTGTACATAATGTAAGGTTTAATATGGATAGTAAATGTATTTAATGAACAGCTACAAAATTGTGCAGTATGATTTTGAAAAATAAAACTATTACAGATAGGACTCCATATACATATGTAACGAAGGGAATAATTTTTTTTGAGAAAACAATACCTTGGGGTTATTATTGGTTAGTTTTTTGTAAATAATGTAGAGGTTTCTAACTAAGTTTTTTTTAAAGTTAATATTTCGGAACTCTTTTTACACCTTTTTTTAGTCCGACTCGCCCTTGGCCGTTTATTTTTAAAACATTTACAAGCTTTCTATTCGCAATGTTAGCGAAATCTAGAGCTGATACGTAATTCTGAGAACTGCCGCTCAGTTGAGATGGAGTTCTGAGAAATAGTCAATTGTGTGCGCGTTTCATAACAACATATTAAGTTGCCTTACACTAGTACCGATTATATAAATAAAATAAATTCTTTATTATACAATCACTGAAACGGTACAGTGAATATTTGATATTATAAATAGATGGTGCCTGAGCCATGATATAAAATGTATTAGTAAATGTTAGACTTATATAAAGTGACAATTATAGATAAAGACAAAAATAACCAAAAATAAAACAAAGATATAAACTACTACGTGGAAGAATGTAGTCTCTGCCTATCCCTATGGGAATAAGGCGTGATCATATGTATGTGTGTATAAACTAATACATATTTGTGTTTAAAGAATAGTATAAACTAATAGATTTAAATAAATACAGAACAGTTTCTAATCAGTTTAAAACTGTTAGTATTTCCTCTGTTTCATCATAATACATATGTTCAGGTTCCGAAACTACTGGAACAATTTGAAAAAATATTTCATCAGTAGAATGACTTTCTGTGATAATCATAGACTATAGAATTTTTATTAAATCCTTGCGAAGGCGGACGGGCTACTAGTTTTATAAATAAAAAGATGCAGTTGGAATATGCTACGTTTTTTATTCGCTCCCAGACCAGCGTAGAAGGATATCGCAATCGATAGAGAACATCGATAACCCAAGACACGTAAATCATTTAATCTATAAATCAGTGCTTTGTGCTGGTATCAAACAACGGGGTACAGAACGGAGCGGAAACAAAGAGTGCTTGTTCCAGTCGCACATAGCTCATAGACCGATAAAATACATAAATAACTTTTGGAACAAAGAATATAATTATGGAAATAAACACTACATTTTTTTATCCGTTACTTTGGTTTTTTCATTGATTTTGCCTAATTATCAAGGTATTATTATATAAAGTAGGTACTTAGTAATTTAATCCATTTTCCTTTAAGAGTCCAGTTTATTCACAAAAAGTTTGCAACGTCAACGTTTAATCAATTTGTCTAAAATCATGGATGCGGCCTGCCTGCATAATGACAGTTGTTGCCGATTTGTCGACTGCTGTTTTCAATAATCTATCTATTCCATTACATTTGTATTATGTACATACGCCTCCCCAAACTTTTTTATTACTTCTTCGTGCAACTTTGGGAATCAATAATAACCCGGCTAACTGTTTTTCGGGCCAGGCGCTGTGTAGGGTTCCATATATCTCTGTGTGCGAGTCGAATTGGCTTGGCGAGAGCTTCTTTAAAAAAATACGAAAATCGTAAACTTGTAAAGCCACTGCCGCCCTGACGTTTCATTTCCTAATTTCCAATATGTTCTTTTTTCTAATATTTCATTTTATAATATGACAAAATATAAGTTATATTCTGTCTAGCACCAATAGTTTTTGAGCAAAACCACGAAGAGAGAGATAAGTAATGTCCATTACGAAAATAAGGGTTTCAGATTACCTGTGGACAATCCCCAATATAGTGTCCTTTCTTAAAACAGAGATGGCACATATATGCGGGGGGCGGAGGACGGGGCGGCCTACGCAGCGATAATGCTGTGAGCTGGTCTGCTATGGAGCTGGTGTCGTCTGCTTGCGTCTGCGCAGAGCCCGGTGCTGCCGTCGGCAGCGGGCCCCACGCTGAGCCAGGCATCCACTGGAAATTATGAATAATATGTAAATATATTTTGAAATAAATCAATTAGTCTTTGCCTACCTAAAATTCCAAATTCTTTCAATCTGCTCTGGAAGCGTAAAGTTAATTAAAGGAAATGGTATAAATTGAGACTTCTTCTAGTATTATACATTATTATTTATAATCTGTGTTTACATGGACGATGGACTAACAACCTGTGATTATATCTGAATATCTTTTTCACTGTTATGACCACCATTCTGTTGAGTATGGCCTCTCAATTCTTGCCTCTGTCTACGTAACCGTTTGGAGACTTCATACTATATTTGTATATTTTTTTTTATATACATACATATTTTTTTTAAACTTTCGTCGTACCATCCTTTACTGGAACTATTTCGCCGCATTTTCAGGCCCTCATTTGAGATCCTCTGGATAAGACCAAAACGCAGAAATTTTCGTCATCCATCCAAGCTATTTACATACTTAAAATCCAAAATTTCAAGTCTGTAGATAATTTAGTTCCGAAGTTAAGCGAAAGCAAAGTTTCGCATTTATGACACTCACTCACTAACTCACTCACTCGTGATCATAAAAATAGAACTAGTACTTCCCATAAACTCAGAGAGCTGAAATTTGTTTCATAGTTAGGGTTTAATGGCGACATAAAAAACTAAAAAACTAGGATAATCGAAGATCTGGTGACCCTGATTAGAAAACACAAGAGCCCAACCAAACTATTAGAGATATCGATATACCGCCTTTACAAAAATAAAAAAATCAACTTAGTTGTCCGCTTCATTTGATGTCAAAAATCGAAGGTATCTGATGTAGAACCCTTAGCTGGTCTCAGCTTTATTAGAGATATGGTAAAACCCCTTTCTAAAGTCGTGCCAAGTCAAAGGTTCCTTACTACGATTTCTTTATTATTATAGTTAATGTTTAAAATGTAAATAAATCTAGTTTATGAGACAAAAATGTATTCTGGTTTGTCTGTTTAATTCGGTATTAAAAAAAAATAATCATTTAATTCTTAAAGTGATTGAGAGAGTCAGAAATCTACAAAGGCTTAAGTCTGAAAGTCGTAATTTAAAACTTGTAAAGATTTTAGGCATATTTGTATACTTAGAAATACTCCTCAGAAAAAGCAAAAAAAAAATAGCTTGACAGAACAGATTGCAACATTTTTAAGCTCGCTCGAAGCGATCATGCTCGCAATTTGTGGACCAAAGATCGTCAACTAAACACTACAAGCCGTACCATCAATAGCACATAAATATTCTCAATTTTGTTAAAAATTCGCCTCTAACACTTCAGCATAGAAGTCTGCAGGTGTTGACATGTTGTTGACGGTACGCCCAACGTAACGAAATCTAAATTTATACCTCCCACCATTTCAACCGCGCTAATTTTATACGCATGGAAATACCGTAATAGTACTATCAACTGCTTTCCATTTTCAAGGAATTTAAGTGTAAAAACAGCAACTTTTTATACACCATGAAAAGTATAAATGAAGTAAGCGAAAATCTCACAAATAGTATATTTTTGTCGTAAAAAACTTTGCAGAAACAAAATGAAATTTATTTATTAACTTTAAATATATGTATATCGAATATTAATCAAAAACTTTTATATTAGTAGTATACTCCAATAGTTTGTAATTTTAGTGTAATTTAAAAACATGCCTAGATATGTTAGGTAATACATATCTACTACTCTTACAAATTAGACTCATAAAACTAAAAAATTATAACTACGAGTTCTTATAAACCACTTTTTGTTGGCTTATAATAAAAGATAAAAATAGGATGCGAAGATATAAGTTGTTTGTTATTTACTCGTGAACGAAAATCGATTGGAATTGTTTTTATTTTAATATTAATAAATTATGATTTATTTTTATGAGTACTAACTACATAACCCTTTTATGTCCTATAAAAACTTGGTATATCGTAAAGTATTTTGAAAATTACCTAAACAGAAAACATAAAACTACCGTAAATTAAAATGCTTTTAGATTAATTAGTGTGCTTTTAGATTATTCAAATATTTTAAATAGTACTAAGTAATTAATTACCTCATTGTCTTTTCGTTCGCTATATAGAATTTTCTAACATTCGTTTTGTAAAATCATTTTCATGATGGTCTGAACCTGTCATTATATCTGAATCTCCTTTCCATATTAATAAGTCCACCAGCCAGCTAAATACTGAGTGTGGTTTTGAGTCTCACTACTCTTGGCCTACTACTTGGGCTACTTATTTAAAAAAGTGATACGATATCTGAATTAATCATAATATTCACCGCTATGCGCGGGCTCTTTGCTCAGGTGAGATATATTTAGAATTACGGCCACGTGTTGACGGAACCCTGTTTATTTGGGCTGCGTCTACGCATGTGCGGCTGCCGGTCAGTTTGGATACTTATAGTTGCCTAAGTAATTGCTCCATTGTCATCATGTAAATTCTTTCACAATCAGAAAGTTACACTATTCAGAAGTGCTATAAGGTATATTTTAATATGATTGAATAAAAGTTAGACATATGTATATCTAGACAGCAGAAATTGGGCAAGATGTGATGCTTTACCGGCGGGTGCTGACTAAACGGTTCGGTATAGACGAAGATAGAGTTGGTCCCTACTAGTATACATACATTTAACAATTGCATCACAAAATATAAATAACGCCCAACGAGTGAAGTGGGCACGTGTCAGCTAGTAATAAATACATACATATATAGAGACAAATTCACCAATTGAGTTAGCCTCAAATTCGAGACATGTTTTGTGGGATATAAGGATACTATATTTTTAGATAAAACTCCAAGAACCAGACCAATTAGAAAAATATATTTCCCATCATGATCTGACCTGGTTTTGAATCCGGAACCTTTTAGTTAAGAGGCAAGAATTTTACCACTGTGATGTGGTTGCTTCTAAACCAAGAGGACTCGGGTTCAAATCCTGGTCAATGTGTATTTATTATAAAATATGTATCGCCGAGTTAGTGTTCGATACAAATTTCGAACTTGTTTGGGGCTAACTCAAAAGGTGTATGATTTGAAATAAAATATTGATTTTAAGTCCATGCGGTATCTGATAACACTGATTTAACCATTGTTTCTCAGTGTTTTATGTGTACGTATAGTTTGTAATTAAATAATTGCAAACAAAAAATTGTATTTCGGGTTTATTTTTCTTTTAAATTCGACTTGGACTACCATTATTAATCTATACTTATAGATATAATCTGAGGATATTACTAATTTGTAATTCTATTCTTCAAATATAACACTTTAGCTCACTTTACAAACAAAAAATTATTTGGTTTAATATTACATATCACGGTTAAAAAGCAGACTTGTTACCTAGTCATAGTCCCAGATTGAAAGAAAAATTGCTAATATACAACTCGATGATTTAGAAATGCGGTGTGCCTTTCCTGTCCACATTTTGCCACCTACATATGTTTATAATTTGTTAAAAAATAACCGCTAAACTAAAACATCTGAATGTTGATGTATCCTGTAAACAAATCACAAGCGCAAGGCGAACAAATAGTTTCATAAGTGGCCATTGGAACTCAGGTGTCAGCCGGAGGATCAAAGGTTTGAGATGGGAAATGGGAACACGAGATGTTATGAGATGTGTAAAACAATATTTTGGTTTAAATGTGTGTAACGGCACACAACTCATTAATTTAGAAAGGTACTATCGTATTTTTATATTGGCCCTCAAATAAACAGTAGACGTTATTGTGCACGGTTATTGTTGACGGCGCAGGCAAATAGGCATTCGACCCACCTGATGAGAAGTGTTTACTGCAGCCTGTGGACACCTGCTACACCAAGGTGTCACAAGCGCATAGCAAATTATATTCATAAAATTATTTTTGATAGTAGTTATCATACCTCACAGTAGGTAATAAATAAGCATAAGAAATATAATAGATGGTAAAAAATATGCAAATCTCTTACTTTTACCCATTTGGATAAAACATTATTTTTTAGGATGTCTAGGTTTTGGTAATATTTTGGTGCCTCTTTTTAGAGTATCATCACACGCACGTATAATAAAAATATATCCAATTTACAATATTTGTTCAATTAAACACATGCCATTGATATTTGAACTCTAAATAGATGTAAAAAGGTTTATATTTCGTGTTCGTATTCTCATGATTCACGACGTCAACGCACGAGCAGAGAATTGGATCGTGGTAGGGTTGCCACTTTGTTTAATTGACTTCTTTTTAGTAAAACTATGTAGAAAAGCAATCAAATTTAGCTTTGAGACTTATCTTAATAAGAATTGGCCAGTTCTATTTATACTAGTAAAAAGCGCAGCTTTCTACGTGCTCGCAATTATTTTGTATGTTGTTTGTATGTACATATTATCAGTCTACTTGTAAGATTTTTTTTTTTTGTTTTAGCTTAAACCCAAGATAAAGTGAAAATATTTCTGTAAAGTTTACTGTAAAATACATTGGAGGTCGATTATAGTATGTCCGCGACGCTCGCTTAGCTACAATTGTGAATATCTCGGATTTCAAGCAGCATTTCGAGACCCAACCTATAATTTTAAGTTAGACCTTCTACAGTGTAACTATTAAAATCTTATCAAATTTAAATTTGTAGTTTTTGGGTGAAGTCAGAACAAATATTCAGCCAGACCGGCAAAAATTCAAAAGATAATTGTTTTGAGTTTAATAAGTACTATAAAACACATTTTTCTTGACTATATTCCGTCTTTATACCACAATTTCAGTTGTATTATATGAGAGTGACAGCCCTGTGTACCACCAGTAATTCGTTAAACAGATGCGCGCGCGCTTCTTGCTCTCCAATGGAGAAGCGCTCCTACGGACATCCACCGCGATTTTATTTGTTTAATCGGCTCGATGACCGATTTTTTATTTTATTTTTATAGTAACTAGCTAATGCTCGCGACTTCGTCGGACCAATGGATCCTCTAATATCTTGTCCACCCCTTGCTCGCTTACAATAAATTATATCCCTCGGAAACTGTACATTTTTTCGGAATAAAGCGTAGCCTAATTTTTCGTCTAGGTAGTCATAGTCCATCGCTGTGCCAAATTTCATCAAGATCTATTCGGTAGTTTTGTGTGATGCGCATACATTTGTACGCGCATACAGACAGACAAACAAAAATTCTAAAAAAGTCGTTTTGGCTTCTATAGGTCCTATAAAGAGCCCCTATATATTTTTTTTCTTAAATATCTCCCAAGTACAGACATAGCTCAGTTATAATTTTATTATACGTATAGATAGCATTGATAGAAAACAGCCATTTGATGGCCTTGTTGACGCATGGTAAAGTCCTTGTCTCTCATCCAATTCCAGTTCCACATCCCGGGTTTGAATTCCAGTCAGGTGAAAATAGTTTTTTTTTCTGATTGGCCTGGGATTGGGTATTTATTGTAAAAAATATAGTACTTAGTTTAGGGCTCACTCAATTTGTGTGATTTGTCCCTATATATGTACGTATTGACAAAGACATGTTTAAAAGAATTAGTTTAAAAAGGTTATGAGAAGACTGTTAGTTACTTGACTTATTTTATGTAAAGTATATATTTAGTCGCTGACATGGCAAAGTATTCATTTTAAAATGTGCTTATTAATTGATGTAAAGCCTTACTTAATAAACACTTATTCAAAAACATATGTTTAATCCAAACAACAACATATTGATGCAAAATGTTAAAAAGCCCAGACTATTATATCAAAAGTTATCGGATATTTTGTAGACAGAGCCAAGTTCCTAACTCTACATATCCTAAATATAAACTTTACAAACTCGACATCTTAGTCAAAATATGTGACATGACAATCTGTCATCCCCATAAAGGAAAGAGACATAATCTGCATCTGAGATATGAAATAGGGTATATTTTCTTCTTTGAGTAGTTTCGATAGTCAAAATGTTAAATATTTTCTTTTAAATCATCATTTTGACATATCACTCTAAATATAGGGTGTCGACAATTACGGATTATTTATTGTAATTATGAATATAATAGAATAGCTTTTGCCCACGGCTTCGCTCGCATAGAATGGTTTGCCACTTGATACTATTCAAGACAAACAATCCTACGGTACCTACTTTATCTTGGTATAACTCAATTGGATTAGGCAGTGTACCTACACGAAGAGAGCTCTCAGAGATTACAGATTTTTGACCGACTTAATTGATATGTATTATATTATGACCGAAATTACATAAAATCGTTACAAATTGAAGCCTGTGCATTATTCTGATGTATAACCTATATTACTGTAAAGTTTCATCCAAATGCGTCTCGTAGATTTTTCGTGAATGAATGAGTGATGAAGAACAAACATATATCACAAACTTTCACATTTATTCTTTAGGTAGTAGAACAATTGACATTTAATTTTAAAAATAGCATAAAATAAAAGGTTTCACGAATTTCTTGTCTCTTAATTTTATCAACGCCATAGATTTAAATTACCATTGTAAACTCTAATCCTAAAGATATGATATTTTTTGTTAATTATACAAATGTACTGGCTGTGTTCTCATTTCACTTGGAATTAAAATGGTATCAAAT
>JADGIL010012404.1:745-12315 GCA_020352625.1 Cactoblastis cactorum | reverse complement strand
CTTACTTGTAATATTTATTAATTTAATAAAAGTCTTATTATGTTATAACGTTTTTCTGTCTTGTCACAGAGGCAGCTATGAATAAAATTATTGAAAGCTTTTTAAATTAACTTTCACAGCCTATATTATAACTGCATACCAATATTTTTTACTTCTACAGTCAACAGCACATCATAACTTTTATTTATTGCAAAATCGCCTCTATCACAACAACAGAGAGACGAGAAGATGACAGTTTCCGACAAGCTTCATGTACTTGTTATAAAAAAAACCTACCGACCTTGGAAGTCATATGGTGGGCCTACAGCTGATACTAGCTACCTGACACTCACTCACACACATACACAATGTGAGCTACACACACATAAAAAATGGGGTTGTGACGGGATGTGAAACCATTGAGTTCAACGAAATGGATTAGTCAAACAGAGCGTTGTATGTATTGAAATCTCGAAGCGAAAACGGTGGGGTGCAATAATTTTAACATCTGGTATCCACGTGCTTTGCAATAAGCTTCTAAAATGTGTTCAAAATTCTTTCACGCCACGTGGTCACAGAAGCGTTGCCGGCCTTAAAGCCTCCGCTGGTGTGCTGATATTGCATGTTATATATTTTTGTTAATAAAAATAATTATTTTAAAAAACAAGACACCGACTGCAAATGCTAATGACTGACTAAAAAGGGAAAAACAAGCTTTACAATTTAGTTAAATCGTATGCAATACACAATGTATATATTTTAATAATTGCAGGCGGGACAAACAAATCTACGAGACATCGTTGTATCTACCAATTTGTCCCGCCTGCAATTGTTTACCTTTACCTGCCTGCACCTCATATGTTTAAATCCTTCAAGCCGTTTAGGCCCTAGGAGGGAACATAGAAATCTACATACATACGCCCGAAAAACATAACCCACTTTCTGTCGCAGTCGGGTAAAAATACTTAATTTTTGTTTATAATAATAAATTACGTATATTTCAATATCACAAGAATATTTATTTTTTAACCAAGCTACATTTTTACGTACAGGTCTATGGTCTTGCGCATGCAAGCATGTTTTACGTACAAGTGTGTGTCCCTATGCGATGACTCGGGATAAAAATTAAAAAAAAAACCTGTATCGTTATCCTGGACTAAGCTTTATGTGGTTAAAGGGAATACGATTTTTTGTTTACCAACTAGTTTGCTAACGACTGATTTAAGATGTAATTTATGATTATAGAACTTCTTAAAGGAAAAAGACAATATAATTGGAGAAACATGAACCACCGTTGTGGTATGAGCCTGCTGCATGCTTTTTTAGCCTGCAGCTTGCATGGACCGGCTCGTCCGGGATAGTATCACACTCTCACAGAAGACCGACGCCTGAATGGCGGCTATCAGCCGTCATGCTCCGTCCGGTGAGCGGGAGAGCCGGAGCCGGGCCCTCCGGGATTTTTTAAAGGCAGACAACGCTTCTGTGACTGGTGCTTTGGGTATTCTGCTAAGCGTAGTCATCGAGACTTACTAGTCTTGTTTTTTTTTTACTTCGTAAGATCTGACACTTTATTTACGAATATATCTGTTATGCATCGTCTAATCATCCCTTTAAATATTTGTATACGATTTGTAATCATCTTATATTACATATGATCACGCCTTTTTCCCATAGGGGTAGACAGAGACTACATTATTCCACTTACTGCGGACATACTTTCTTCGCTTCCTCCACATTCATTAATCTTGTTATAAGTATACACGCTAGTCTGTTAAAGGGTACTTCTGACCTGCCCTTTTCTAAGAATGTCTTTTATTTGGTCAAGATAAGTTCTTCTGGGCCTACACTTTCCAAGGTTTCCATCCGCTTTACTTTTATAAATTAGATTTAGATCCTCATAATTACTATTAAAAACTAAACGAATCAATTAATATGATTGCGTATTGATGTATTTGTCGTGATAGAATCAAGACGAGCATTTGTTATAACCAATTGTGTGTTTGTATGTAATTAATCACTCAGTTGGACAAACGACAGAGGAGATCAATCAATATAAATAAAAAAAAAGGCAAAACGATGTGGCATTTCTTCGATAACATTGTTTGCGTGTTGACAGAGTCACGTTCGATTTCAAAGGGTCCCACAATTTTTTTTAGACTTTCTTTGCATTGTTAATAGGAATTATTGTACATAGTAAATTGTATTCTTATATTTTTTGTATTAATCTAAAGCAGGGGTTCCCAAACTTATTTTGTGTACTGCCCATTTTGAGAATAAATTATTTATTAGCGCCTTCATTTTTCACCTACTTAAACACCACTACATATTCTACACAACGCCTCCATTTTTTTTCCTGAGTCTCTTACCGCCCCAATTTAGGGAAACTAAACTAACTTAACTTTGGGAAAGGCTGATCTGTAAAGTCTTTCTACTACAACTTCTCGGCCACCTTGCTGGGAGATTAAGTATATTCGTATAGATTTTTTATAGATAAATATTATGCAAATAAAGTAGATTAGTATCTGAAGATACCCATTATATGTAAACACTTTTGACTCTTTCTATGTTATTAAAATTAAATTCGTGGTACTATATCCTTACCTGCAATTATAAAAAAAATGTTATAATTAATAATAATACTAAAACATACGTTTGATCACATAAATTTCGTAAACAACTAAAATAAACGAAAAGAATATAAAATATTGAAGTATTAAAAAGTTACGCTTTAGTCTTTCTTCGTCAAATAAATTAAAATCAAATAAAAACAGCCAATCAAGTAAATACTGAAGTAAATTGGGATCGCAAATCAAAAGAGAGACAAATAGACACGCAACGAACTGAAAAAATAAACCAGAAAGCGAATGATACGTCAACAAACAGAATCTTCAAAGGGCCGAGAATCCAAGTTGTAATTGAAGAAAACACAAAGGCGATGGGCAAATCAAAACAATATCTCGAATCCATTTTACTATTTGTAAAATAACCCTTTCTTGAAACTGGTAGGACGAGTATTGAAAAGGGTGGACGAACACACGTCGTTGGGCAAAAAATAAACTACAAATAAAATTTACGACTAATTGTGATGATACATCACATGAATTTAATCCCAATTGTGACGTAGAATAAGACACAACATTGGTTGAAAGGGTACCTGATGTTTATGATAGAACATCAGCTGTTTCAAAGGGTACAGACCCAAACGTGGTTTGACGCAAGTATAAGGCTGTAGCTCCACAACTACGTAGAACTAACCATATTATAAAAAAATTTAATGTTTAAAAATTTTTCACTGTATAATAACTACTACCGCAAGATGACACTATTTACATGCAGTGAAACAGCAAAACTAATGAAATACCTTATTTATGATCATTTACTTAATTGGCCACATTATTTTTAAAGGCATTCAATTATCCATATTTGCTATAGAAATTGATATATACATTCAGATATATAACTCGAATAAAAATATATTTAGGAATTTAGAATCACTAGCAGAATTTTTAATATTCTCCACAATATTAAAAAAACCAATTTGAGAAACTTATCTTTAAAAAAAATTACTAAATTTTGTTATAATTATGTAAATCAGATGAAATTTTAGTAACATATTGATTGTTTTTACCAAACGTCTATGCTTTCCATGTACATACTCGTATCTATGTAAGTACAAAGAATACACAAGCTATCCATAGCTTATTTCAGCTTAGACCATGTGGAACCAAACCCTTTTACGAGAAATTCAAACGCATTGCCCATCTCGTCTCGAGTATTTTGACGAGGCAAATATTTGACTGAGTAGGGATAGCCTTGGGGAAGGTAATAATCAAATTTTCACTGAAAACACAACTCATGTTTATGTTTAGTATGCAAATGTAGTAACTTCAAGATGGGGTTAGGTTTTTGACATATGAATTAAATTTTAATGGATGACCTATTTGGGTTTAATCTACTGTGGGAATTATGACTTTCAATGAGGGTGAGTGTAGTCTAATTTTAACGATAAAGTTAATTTATTAAACAACTGAGAAGTGAGTTGTTATACTTCTAACTTTTATTCTGAGACTTTTTTTATGTCAGAGGGAGGCAAACGAGCAGGCGGGCCACGAGATGTTAAGTGATCGCCGCTGCCCATAGACAACTGCAACATCTGCGGGGGTTACAGAAGCGTTGCCGGCCTATAAAAAATCTATGCTAATATTTTGGGGAGGGCTGAGAAGTTGAGCCTCCGTCTCTCCCACTCACCGGACGGAATATGGCGGCTGATAGCCGCCATTCGGTCTTCTGTGGGAGTATGGTTCTTCCCCGAACGAGCCGGTCCATTCATGCTGCAGGCTAACAAAGCAAGCAGCAGACTCCACACCACTACAAGTAGTGGCTCCATATTACTACAAAGTAGTGGCTCCATACCACACTTATTATTTTAGTTTAACATTGCATCGAATTTCACCATTATCACCGCAGGTGATGTGCAATTAAATGCCTATTTTCCCTTATCTATCGTTCGTAAGACACTAATTTAGGTCAAAGAAAAGGTTTCAACAACAATTCAATGTAGCACAAGTGTGGTTCAATCCTCGATCGAACCACACTTGTGCTGCAGCTTGGCATGGAGACTACTAGACTACAGAATTCGTCAAATACAAACGTGTTATTTCACCTTCTTCTTTTTCATTAGCCTTTTTCAACCATTTTGGTGTAGGTCTCTTTCAACTTTTTCCTTTGCTTTCGACATTGAACTCTCTGTATCCATTTTGAGCTGGCTCTTCACATCGTTTTTCAACCGCATTTCACCATTATAAAATCAAACAATTCATCATACTCGTACTAGAATACCCCCCCCCATTATTAATAACTCAAAAGTTTGCTTACTTGCGTTGTACAAAAGAAAGAACAATCCGCCTCAACTTGGACTGCAACTTACCTCATTTAAATAGCAGTGTTAGAAGTGTTGTTATGAGAGGGGGACATAGGAACTTAGTTTAACTAAATGAGGCATTATTTTCACCGCTTTATTATTATTTTTATATTAAAAAGGACATCGTTTATCTCTAAGATCAATTAGGTTTTTTTAAAGTAACATAACATAACAGATAGACTATATGTATGTAAATTATTAAGTTCAAACTCATATCTAGAGGTGAATTTTTGTGTAGTTTATAGGATAGTTAGTGCTACATAGTGAACACACATCTTCTGATGTTTATTTTATGTTTTATTCTTGATTGTTGACAGTAGCGTTGTACTTTGACAATAGAAGAGATAGATATAGAGAATATATATTTTTATTTTAAGAGTACATTTAGTTTGGGTATCAATTGGTGGTAATTCTTAAATTAAGTGATACCTTTACTAGTTAATTGTTTATAAAAATAATAAGTTTTACGTTTTTTAGGCATTTTACGCTGTCTAAATTCATTTTTCTCACTCACTCAATCACTTCACTTTAGCTTCTATGGCAGATATACAAATATTAGATAGTCATATCCAGTTCTTTTTTAATTCATGTGAAAATTTGTGTATTTAGTTATTTTAGAGTCGCAACTTGAATTGAACACGTGACGCTTGCACGTGTGTAAAAAAAAAGTGCTCGTTGACATGCGCAGAAAAAAGTTACTTTTTTCGATAAAATATTAGTAAAAAAAATTACATATACATCATATTTTGTTTGTTTTTTTTTGCTATAATCACTTTTTTACCAAAAACTCGAATCACAATAATTTTCAGACTTCCATGCTATGGTGTACATATGTATGTAAAGTTTAAAAGTACGAACTAACATCTACGTTTAGATTAAGAAATAGAAAATATTGCAAGATAGATTGAGGTGCCACTTTTCTCTAAACTACACACATACGTTGGAAAGGGTGGGCCCAGAAGAACTTATCTTGACCCTTTCTTGACCAAATAAAAGACATTCTTAGAAAAGGGCAGGTCAGAAGTACCCTTAACCCACGAGCGCGCATGAAAAGATTGATGAATGTGGAGGAAGCGAAGAAAGTAGGTCAGGACCGCAGTAAGTGGAAGAATGTAGTCTCTGCCTACCCCTAGGGGAAAATCATGATTATATGGATGCGTGATCATATGTATGTATGTATGTATGTAAACACACTACATAAATAAGAAAGACAATCAAGGGGAAGGGCTTAAAATAGGGCATTTTTCTCATAGGCTACCGATCTATCACCATTTTTTAACTTGCACTCCACCAATAAACCCATCATTCTGCTTACCGAGTTTCATAACTCTTGGGTCTTATTACCCTGTACCCTGTAAGCGTCACTGTTATTATATCTGTCTGTACACATGTGTAAAACATTTTTAATTTTAACTATAGCAAAATTATTTTGAATACACCCTAAACAAATTAGAACCATTACATCTAACGCAATCGCTTACAATTCGATTTGTCCATTGTTCTCGAACATTCTACGGTCTTCCATTACGGTTTCGGCGTGGTCCGATCCCACCTCTGCTTTACACACGGTGCTACATCAAACATACAAAACCCTTTTGTGTGGACCCTTCGTTGAATGGACCATAGCACTATAGAGCTTTGGCTCTCCTGAATTATGCGATCGGTGTGGTAGGCAATTTGAAGCTTTGTTTACAAAGCGCTCGTCCCAAATTCTGAACTCAGGTTGGAATGTGGAGTAATTCAATTGATTGTTCGTTCTTAAATAAAATAATATCTAATAATCGTTGATAAACTACGCAAATCTAGTAAGCCCTAAATAAAGATTGCGACTTGTGATATCCCGGCCTTTAAATCCCTTAAAGGCCGGCTTCTGTGACCCCCCGGGTGATGCAGGTGTCTATGGGCGGCGGTGATCACTTAACATCATGTGACCGGCCTGTTCGTTTGCCTCCCTCTTTCATAAAAAAAATAAAAAAATGGAATACTGACTTAACCAATTATGAACTAAATATAACAATCCAACCAGAATAGAACATTTTCCATCTTGACCTACCAGGAGATCAAATGTGGAACCTCCTGTGTAGCTGGCAGGCATGTTAACCTACTACAGATACCTAAATTATTTGTTATTTTATGCTCGCCTTTGAGATAAGTGTTAAGATACGTGAAGACCAAGTGGTCAATACTTTTTTTTTTTATTTAATACAGAATCGATCATGAAAATTCTTTCATAATCAGAAAGCTACACTGTTCAGGAATGCTATAGGCTAACTTAACTAACTAACTACCTAACTAACTATTTTAATGCCCAACGAAGTGGGCACGGGTCGGCTAGTCGTAGTTAAATATATAGACAGGTACAAATAATAGATAACAAATAAATTCTGAAGTGAACAACTGAAAATAAAAGTTGATAGCATCCAATAATTTCATTCTTCTAATCTACATTTCGTTATCGAAGTAATGTGTGTTTGTTTATGGAAGAAAAAAAACTCCTAAACTTATTTAAATCAAACTCAATTTTGACAGCTCCCCGCAGCACTAAAAATTTCCAAGAAATAATCATAAGATTCCCAGAACTACCTGTTACTGATAAATAAGTATTTTTATGGTATGAAAAAAAAAACAACGGTTTCATTTTGATTATGAACCTTATTATGGTAGAGCTAGAACTCAATTTTAGTTGGACGAAGAGTATAAGTTTGTTAAAAAAACGCTTTACAAAAGTATAAATGGTTTCGGCTTGTGGGCCCAGGTCTTTTTGGAAAATAAATCATGATTGAATATGGTCCAGAAAAAACTTTGACAACCGATTATAAATAGTACGTTAAAAGGTTTTTTTTTTTAAGATTTTGGTTGCAGTATTCGAGGATCTTCGAATAATATTGGACGCATATTGGACGGTACAAGTCCAGTTATGTTACATCATTTGACGACTTCCGTGGTGTAACGGTTAACGTACTTGACCGATACTCAGGCGGTCCCGGGTTCGATCCCCGGTCAGGTCATGATGGAAAATGACCTTTTTCTAATTGGCCTGGATCTTGGATGTTTATCTATATATGTATTTATTATAAAATATAGTATCGTTGAGTTAGTATGCCATAATACAAGTCTCGAGCTTAGTTTGGTGCTAACTCAATTTGTGTGATTTATCCCTATATATATTTATTTATTTACATATCATTTTAGTAACAATGGCATAGCGATGATAAATTTTAATTATATAGTCATATGTCGTGTATCGAATGTCATGATCCTGAGTTCACGGTAAGTAGCCTGTAAGTTTCGCTTCCCTTGCGAGTTCTGAAAATTTGCAGAAATTTGCGGCATAAACGGCTGTATCTTTTGATTGCGTTGTCTTAGAAGTTTGATATTTTCACAGCTGTAAGCAGCGTAGACTTGAGTATGTGATATTAATTTCAGTTTGATACCTCCACGCATTTCTGAGATTAAAGGTCTTGTCAGACGGACGGACGGACAACAAATTGATCCTTTATGGGTTCCGTTTTTATCTTTTGAGGAACGGAACGAAAAAATGAAAGAAAAACGTAGAATGTGCCAGGTGCTACTCTTCCCACACAGATTGTAAAAGTCAATCAAGGGAATGGGCTTGAACAGGAATTCTGATAGACGATGGTCTAGCAACCTGTCACTATTTCTGAATTACTATTCCACTAATAAGCCCACCATTTTGCTAAGCTTGCCCATAGAGTCTCGCGATTCTTGGCTCTGTCTTCCCCGTAAGAGATAAACACGTGATACTGTAAGTGAATCATATAAAAGTACGTACTACAATGCGGTTTCCGATAGAAAACTACACATTTGAATATAATATTTTCTCAATGGATAAACGGCACTAAGCGCAAAACTTTTATATAGTTTGACGCGCTCCACCAGTGGTTCCCAAAGTTAGATATTCAAATAATGAGTGAAGCACGACGCCGATTTTGTCACAGGTTCCGTATTTTTCTCAATCAAAGTTCTACCAAATTGTCCTTGTGTTTGAGGCTTCATTAGGTACAACTTTAAGCTTTATAACGTAAGAATTAATGGATAATATTATTGTCAGTTGAGTGTATTCCGAAAAAGTTAAGAATAAAACAATTTTTGAAAACTTGCTAATGCGCGACTATAATATCTTGTCAATCCCTTGCTGGGTTACAATAAATTGTACATTTTTCTAGGATAAAAAGTAGCCTACCTTTTATTCTAGATCATAGTCCATCGCTGTGCCTTTCATCAAAATCTCTTCGGTAGTTTTTGTGTGATGCGTGTACAAACATATAGACTGACAAAAATTCTAAAAACAATCGTTTTGGCTTCTATACGTCCTATATATGTTATTCTTAAATATCTCCCATGTGCAGACATAAGTAGCACAGTTACAATTTTATTATAGGTTTTTAAATATAAGCTACAGTGACCGCTTTCTATCAGGACTACATGCCTGTAAAGTTATTAGTCTTGAGATATTAAAAATGAATTTTTAAGACAATAAAAAAAGGAATATATGACTATTTAATCGCTTTGTGTCCGTATATAATCCAATCACGTCTTCACCCTTTGACTGCGGAACCCAAAAAAGGTTTACCTAATAAAATTTCATCTCACGACCCGTCGACGACTGTCAAAGTTTCCAACTCCGTACTCCTTATAAAGTGGCTGTACCATCTGTTGTATGGACAACCCGCCAAGTTTCGCTGTATAGCGCAATAGGACTTTATTGCTTATTGATAAAGTCGAATTTGCCTCGGCTCGGCAGTTCGTGTACTTGTTAGAGTTATCCTGGTTTTGTGCTGCGCCGATAGACTTGGTCTTGTTCATGAAAATAGAAGATTAAAGTTTCAATAGCAGTGGTCTGGCGCGAAAGAGTTATTTGTAATGGCACAACTTTTTTTTTAATTAAAATATTGTGACTAGCCTTTAAACTTACATTTCTATAAAAAAAAAAAAATTGTAAATGGGAGACATACGAGCAGGCCGGTCACGTGACGTTAAGTGATCACCGCCGCCCATAGACCTTTACAACACTCGCGGGGTCACAGAAGCGATTCCGACCGAAAAGCCCCCGTTCTCCCCATTTGGGGAGAACGAAGTTGGAGCTCCGGCTCTCCTACTCACCGGACGGAGCATGGCCGCTGATAGCCGCCATTCAGGCAGCGGTGTTCTGTGAGAGTGCGATACTGCCCCGGACGAGCCGGCCCATTCATGTTGCAAGCTAAAAAAGCATGCAGCAGGCTCATACCACTACGACATACACACATTACATACTTTATAATTATAATATGATAAAGTTTTTAAAAATTAAGATTGTATTCAAGTAGATTCTATCAAGGCGTTAAAATGTACATAAAAGGATTCAATCGTGGGCTAAAACACTCATTGGATTTACCTAAAAGGGAGGGCGATTGGAAAAACAAAGCGTCGATCATTTATTACCGGCGTGCAATAACAATACTGCCGTTTGTACCGCAGACTTATATCGAATAGAACACACGCTTATCTTAACGTCTGCAAGTAACCACCACGAGTGCCGTTATCTTATGAGTTTGTTAACTTGCCTCGTTAGTGAATCAGTATCTGAGAGTTAGTATGGGTAAATTTTTGCAAGTTATCACCCAGCATCCGATCAAACTGAAATGTTGCAATTATAAAATTAATTTTGTTGTAACTTGCCCCCATATAAAATTGCTTTTAAAAAGTTTTATTTTGCTTTTATATCTGTCAACTGTCTCTGTGATTTAGTAATAAAAAAATCATGTCCAAATATCTCTAACTACTCCGCAAGGGATAAAGACAAGTTAAAAAATTGTGAATGTTCAACATAATGTCCACTTGGATAGAGCATAGAGGTTTCTTTTGCAGCTCAATAATTTTTGAACTTTTATAAGCGTGGCTAAGTATGATAAATCTTAGTATTTAAACGCAAATTTGAATGACAGTCTATCTGATATAAGTCTGTGCGTTGTGCCTCCTACCGATTTAAAACACGTCACATTTATCTTGTTCCAATAAAAATGCGATAATTCCTCTTATTGATTATAGCAATTTGAATTGAAACCCCTGAATCTGTTTTCGTCACCGATATTTAATGAATTAAGGAAATGTTTATACGATTTTTTTAAATCGCAAGGGCGGGTAAGTGTTGTTTGATTTAAGAATTAAATAGAAATTTAAGGTAATATTCTTCGGTTACCGATAAAGAACTAGATTTACAGTTCTGAACAAAAAATATCGTCCTCACTGCAATAAAAGTGACAACGACTGTGGTTATTTCGACAAAGTTCCATTTCCAGATTCGTGTATTAGAAAATAAGTCTTAATGTGTGCAAATTGAAACCATTTCAAATTAACGAGACTAGTTGAATACTGCTCATTAATAAGCGATGAGCAGTGTTTTGCCTTTGATGAGTACTTTTTTGCGGGATAGAGAGTCTAGTTGTTTATCGTACGTCGATAGTAATATTTTAATAATTATATTTATAACAATAATTAAATTTTACGAAGATTATTACTTCATAAATGTTATTTATATTTCTCATTGTCTAGCGACGACAATTAAGACGACTCCCTAATAGTACTTGTCATTTACAAACATTAAAATATATCTAAAACCTTTTTAACAGTTCCTGAAATAAAACTAAAAAAAAATATTATAAAATAACAA
>JADGIL010012382.1:0-11841 GCA_020352625.1 Cactoblastis cactorum | reverse complement strand
ATATTGAAGTGTATGGTGGAATGGAGCAAAGAGTTGTACATCAATCCAAACCTGCAAACAACTTTGGGTGAAAGGACAACTAAAGAAGATACTGATCATCATAGTATCAAGTCACATGGAGGTTCTAGTCTGAGTTTAGTATCCACAGGGTCCAGCAATATTGGCAACAGAGAAACATTAGATTCGCCTGAACAATTTGAAGTATTGAAGCAACAGAAAGAAGTTTGGGAAACTGGTATTGACCTATTTAACAGGAAACCTAAGAAAGGTGTCGCATTTCTGCAAGAGCAGAGCTTGCTAGGTACATCCACTAAAGAAATAGCTGAATGGTTGTTGACGGATGAGAGACTTGATAAGACTTTTATAGGAGAGTATTTAGGGGAAAATGACGATCATTCCAAGGAAGTTATGTATGCTTATGTAGATTCGATGAATTTCTCGAATATGGACATTGTGGCAGCCCTCCGATACTTTTTAGAGGGCTTTAGGTTACCCGGTGAAGCTCAAAAGATTGACAGATTGATGGAAAAGTTCGCATCGCGTTATTGCGAATGTAATCCCAATAACAAGCTATTCATGAGCGCAGATACCGTCTACGTGCTGGCCTTCTCAATAATAATGCTAACGACTGATTTGCATTCGCCCCAAGTTAAGAACAAAATGACAAAGGAACAATATATCAAATTGAATAGCGGAATAAGTGATAATAATGACTTGCCGCGCGAGTATTTGTCGCAGATTTACGACGAAATCGCTGGCCATGAGATCAAAATGAAAAATGTTTCCAAACCGGGCAAACACATGATTGCGAATGAAAAGAAAAGGAAGCTCATTTGGAATATGGAAATGGAGCAGATATCTACAGCGGCCAAGAACCTTATGGAGTCTGTCTCGCACGTCCAAACTCCCTTCACGACCGCAAAACACGTGGAACATGTACGGCCGATGTTTAAAATGGCTTGGACACCATTCCTCGCTGCGTTTTCAGTCGGACTACAGGATTGCGACGATCCTGAGATAGCTTCCTTGTGCCTCGATGGCATTCGATGTGCGATTCGAATAGCCTGCATATTCCATATGACTTTAGAAAGAGACGCGTATGTCCAGGCTTTGGCACGATTCACTCTTTTGACTGCCAACTCGCCTATCACCGAAATGAAAGCTAAAAACATCGACACGATAAAGACGTTGATAACAGTCGCCCATACGGATGGAAATTATTTAGGTTCCAGTTGGTTGGACGTCGTGAAATGCATTTCACAACTAGAATTAGCGCAACTTATAGGAACAGGCGTAAGGCCTCAGTTTTTGTCAGGGTCAGGAATTAAACCCCAACCAGATGCTTTGAAATTTAGCCTAATGGCTCTAGATCCAAGTGTTAAGGAACATATTGGAGAAACCAGCTCCCAAAGCGTCGTAGTGGCTGTGGATAGAATATTTACTGGGTCTACAAGACTCGACGGTGATGCCATAGTTGATTTCGTCAAAGCGCTATGTCAAGTTTCGCTCGATGAATTAAGCCACCCCACCAACCCTCGGATGTTTTCTCTGCAGAAAATAGTTGAGATTTCCTACTACAACATGGGACGTATTAGGTTGCAATGGTCCCGTATATGGCAAGTTCTCGGAGACCACTTCAATAAGGTTGGATGTAATGGCAACGAGGATATATCATTCTTCGCTGTAGACTCTCTAAGACAGTTATCGATGAAATTCATAGAAAAAGGTGAATTCGCCAACTTCAAATTCCAGAAAGATTTCTTGCGGCCTTTCGAACACATAATGAAGAAAAACAGTTCGCCAACGATCAGGGACATGGTGGTGCGATGTATTGCGCAAATGGTAAACTCACAGGCGCCAAATATCAAATCAGGTTGGAAGAATATATTTTCAGTGTTCCATTTGGCAGCGAGTGATCAAGACGAAGCGATCGTCGACTTAGCATTCCAGACGACGGGCAAGATAATAACGGATCTGTACGAGAAACAGTTCCCAGCCATGATCGATTCATTCCAAGATGCAGTGAAGTGCTTATCAGAATTCGCGTGCAATGCGAAGTTCCCTGATACTTCGATGGAGGCCATAAGACTCGTGCGGTCATGTGCGTCCGCTGTCGGAGCTTCGCCACACTTGTTCGCAGAACACGCGGGGCTCGAGGGCGAGCAAGGAGCCCCTGAAGAAGACAGGGTCTGGCTGAGAGGATGGTTTCCCCTACTGTTCTCCCTGTCATGCGTAGTCAGCCGCTGCAAACTCGACGTTCGCACCCGAGGTCTCACGGTTCTATTCGAAATTATAAAAACTCACGGCGACTCATTCCGTCCACACTGGTGGAGAGATCTATTCAATATCTTGTTTAGAATCTTTGACAATATGAAACTACCTGAACACCAACTGGAAAAGAACGAATGGATGACCACAACGTGCAATCACGCGTTGTATGCAATCGTGGACGTATTCACTCAGTATTTTGACATTCTTGGTACACTTCTATTAGAGCAGTTGTATGCACAACTGCACTGGTGCGTGCAACAGGACAATGAACAATTAGCCAGGTCGGGAACGAACTGTTTGGAAAATCTAGTCATTTCGAACGGAACCAAATTCAATGAGGACACGTGGAGTAACACGTGTCAGATTATGTTGGATATATTCAATAGCACTTTACCGACTACTCTCTTAACTTGGAAACCAGATGAGTATGACGATGGAGATGCTCCACGTCATGGGATCTTGAAGAAGTCGCAAGGAAATGAGGAATCGAAATCTTCGAATAGGATTTTCAACAGCTTGCTAATAAAATGCGTGGTCCAACTCGAATTAATCCAAACTATAGACAACATAGTTTTCTACCCAGCTACTTCAAGGAAAGAAGATGCAGAAACCTTGGCTTTGGCCGCTGCCGAATTGACCGGTTCTTCTCCTGGGGCTGAACAAGAATGTCAGCGGGAAGAGCAGGGAATGTATCGACTCTTGAGCTCGCCACATTTGCTGCGACTCGTCGAATGCCTTATGTGCAGTCATCGATTCGCGAAAACGTTCAACACGAACAACGCGCAACGTAACGTCCTATGGAAGGCAAACTTCAAAGGGTCGGTTAAACCGAATATGTTGAAACAAGAGACACAATCTCTGGCGTGCGTGTTGCGAATACTGTTCAAGATGTACAGCGACGAAGCAAGGAGAGACCACTGGCCGGCGGTCCAAAAGAGCTTGATCAGTATTTGCTGCGAGGCGCTGGAGTACTTCGTCAGCGTGACTAACGAAGCGCACCGGGATGCCTGGACGTCGATACTGCTGCTGATCCTCACAAGAATACTGAAGATGCCCGACGAAAGAGTAAGTTCTTTCATACTTATTTAATTACAGGTTACAATTAAGATATAAAATTAAGCAACAGTTATGACTTAAAATCATTCAACCACAGGTTTTCCGCCGGAGATGTATACTTTTTTAAGGCATATCATTGTTGTGTGTTCTTGCCACTAAAATAATTAGGGTTACTATCTCACAAAAAGAACCAAAGTGCAACAATTGGTATGCAGTTTCGCGTATGTCCGTTTCCTAATGGAGTCTATTTCATATTCATAACATGGCGTAGACGAGTTACCGTGTATTTCTCGATTACGAATTTGCATACAAATAGGTTCTTAAATAACTGGGAAAACTGATTAAATAATTTAGGAAATCGAAAACAAAACACATAAAATTCTTTTATTCCGTCTACTATAGTCAAGTCTTACAGCAAAAATCTCAATGTTTCTATAATAACTTAAGTGTTTGTTCTTTGCATATTCACAAAAAAAAAGTATAGCATATATTAGCGAATACACGGTATACTCAATTAGTTAAGCGTCATATTAATTTGCACTTGTATTACGCTAATCTTTGTGTCATAAAAAACACGCAGAACAGTCTAATTCGTTTCAATCTGCTTGATATCATGTCAGTGTAATCAAGTACGGTTATGTTCTGGTTGAATAATCCGAATCTGTTGAAGATATATTTACTCATATCCAGCTTGTGGTTTTGCGGTCGGCGACATCGAAAATAATCATCTCGTTTAGTTTTGTTTTTACAAACAAATAGATATGACTAGCAAAACCCACTGTCATATTATATATATTCTGAAGAATAAAAATATATATTTCTATATAGTCGTAGTATATGTCGTATTATATATAGTTTATTAATTCGTCGTAATAATTATATTAATAGTTTTTTTTGTTAGAAGTAAAATTTTGGGTGACAACCAATGATGAAAATTTCTTTACCACTAGATATAGGATACAAACATTTTACATTGTGAAAATTTTAAGTTTTTTTTTTTTAAATACTTATTATTTATTTCAGTTTGCGGCGCATGTATCCAGCTACTATCCCCTCTTGTGCGAAATCACGTGTTTTGACCTCAAGCCAGAATTACGATCCGTTTTACGCCGAGTCTTCATACGCATTGGACCTGTCTTCAACATCGTTACTAACGTGCAATAAGCGCTATTAGAACGCTTCATCACATTAGCGAATTAGTTTCAGAAATTTCTAATCATTTGGCAAAATCATGTGGCTACGATGGAGTGAAAAATAATAAACTATGATTTTTTTTCAATGAAAACATAGTTCGTCAAATTCATAATACGACGGTAGGCGGTGATTGGTTACAAATTTAGTATTTACAAAGCGATTGGTCAGTAGTAGGACAAGTAGATTAGGTAATAGAAAATACTTTGATTACATTTCTGTCGCTCATAAAATGTTATGCATTCAAATAAGAATCCTGTAAGAATGTAGTGGTATTACATTTAAAGTAAACGATATATATATTGTTATTACTGTAGTGTCTTGAGATTAGCTTCCTATAATTTTCTTCTTTCCGCTGTTATCAATACGATAGAGCATGTAAATAACAGATTTTCTGATTACTTATATCTATTATTATAACATTTCTTATGCAATAGACAATAATCTCAATTGAAAATTATTCAAACTAAATATCTAAACAATAATTTTAGTCTAGATTGTTAAAGAAAAAACTATTACGATACATAAAGTTTTTCAAATCTTGGTGACGGAAATTAAAGATTCTTTTTTTTGTTTTTAGATCCTATTTTGAAACACCTCACATGAAGACTTATTATTTGCTAATGTGATGAAGCGAAAATGGCTCGCTCCTGTAGTAAAATGTCGGTTATGAAAGTCAAAATGTTTAGTCCTTGTGGATATCTTATTTCTTGCTTAAACCTGCATTTTTACTATTGGTGTGCTCTTATAAAATATGGCCTTATAGTACTGTAGGTAAAACTGACATTGTGTTAATGTTAAATAAAAAACATTTCGTTGATTCCTTAAATTTTAATGTTTATATTGACAGCAATCAGTACTTCAGTAGTATTAAAAGTGATCTATTATAAATAGAGTAGTTCGTCGTAATTTATATAAATTATTATTTTATTATCATTGGTTAAAAATTGTATAATAATAAAAATAAACTTAGGAGTTGTATCTATAAAGCTATAGTTTATTCTGTATAGATGTTTAAAGGTTTTATTGTAGGCTTCGTCTATTGATGGGGCGTGTTAGCTAATGTTAATTCAGCCGTATTATACAAAGAAAAGACCATACAAGGTCAATTCGAAAGTCAAGCGTATCAGCGTACAACATCGTTAAGCTGAAATTTAAATTAGCTTTATTATCTGTACAAGGTTATTGTTTTTTTTAAACACGCATTTGATTTTTTAGCTTGAGCGCAAGAAATATATGTGCGCAAACGGATTTACGCGTCCACAAAGGACCTGACGACACTATTAGAAAAGCAAAGTGTAATTTCGCTTTCTACCACGTGCTTCGACTCTGTAGCATAAATTGATATTAAAACATTCCCGATAATAAACGTTATGAACATCAACTTACAAAATGCTCCGCTCCACGCCCCGCCCATAAAAGAAGCCCTAAAGCTGAGTTCACTAGCTTGTTCTCTTGTTTTCTAGCTAGACTGATCAAACTGTGATTCTGATGTTATCATTTCCACAGCTTTCTATGTTTATCTTTTCAGAGTGACTTCGAACTCGCACTATATTGATACATTATCCTTAAATAAAGATTATAAATGCGAAATACTATAATACTTTTTATTGAATCTTGAGCCCTTCCATAGCGTTTAAAGCATCAACATCCCAAATGACGAGTTGTCCGTCTAAGCCTGATGTACTGAACTTATCCATACTGGCTTTGGTACCCTTGTACAGGCTGATATGAGTGATGGCGTTCTGATGGATTGAATCCAAGAAAGTGTCATTGGTTTCAATGCGAGCCTGTCTGTCCAGTGATTGGAACTTTTTCATGGCAGAAAGACCACCAGACTCCTTTCTCTGAGTATTGTCCAATTTAGCCACAAACTTAATTTCTTGGCCATCATATAAATATAACAACGGAATGCAACTATGTCCTGCCACCACAACTGAATTGTTTGTAATCCAATGACAACTCAAGAATGGCAAGTATTCAGTCTTTAGTTTTAAGACAGCCTTCCCTTGTGTAGCATCAGCCACATTGATGGAACTGTCATGGCCGACCCAAGCTACTTTATTCCCATCGGCTGAGAAAGACACACTATGCACCCATCCACCTCCAGAAGGTGAATTGGGGAACTCCGCTAATAACTGTCCCAATGGCAATTTAGATCCCCAAACGTTAGGGCCTGGTTGGTCTTCAATGTCCTTGATATAAGCAGAGAAAACACGCACCTTGAAATCAGCTGAGCCTGCTACCAAAAGTATATTGTTTGGATGCCAATCAAGAGAAGTTACAGTGGAACGGATGGGTTTTTTAATATGTTTAGACACCCACCAATTATTCTCTTTTTCGAAGTAACAAATAGAGATTAAACGAGCCCCTGAACCAACAGCAAATTTATTTTCCATGGGTGACCATTTTACACATGTTGCTGCACGGTTGATCCTCAAAAGTACAAGTGTGGTGGTCCATTTGCCATCTGGGCCTTGAGTCCACACATAAGCATTGCGGTCTACAGAGCAAGTGACAATGCGGTTGGTGTTTGGAGCCCAGTCAATGCCCATAACCTTCAGGTCATGTTCCCGTAGGTTGTTGGTTTGCTTCCAATCATTGCCTTCTTTCTGGTAAATATGAACTTCATTGTTATTAGGAGAAAATGCAATCTCTGAAAAGATAAAAATTAATATTTAATAAATAAAAACCTCATACAATAAAATGCCTCAAACATAAAATTTTGATTAGAAATGCAGCTGGGGTTATTTAATAGGAACTCAGCAGGGGACTACCTGCTACAAAACTGCACTAAACAAATGAGGCGTAACAGCAATCAAAAGTATTAAAATCTTTTATGTACCTTCTGTACCTGTAATCTAACATAAACAATGAGGATATATAATAACTAAACTTACGAGTCCTATCCTTGTTCCATGCATGACATGGAATAGGGGAGCATGAGTCACCAAAAGTTATTGTTTGAGACATCTTCACTTTTCACCACCTAAAACCAATAATGCTATAATGTATTCAGTTAAAATTACAGTGCATATATACACAATTATTAAAATCTATGATTTTTCTATCTATCGTTACCTATTCGCGATCAAACTGATATAATCAGCGAACACACAACACACCCGGCTATCTGGCTATGCGTGGGGCGATAGTGATTCGCGGACTCTGGTCAGTCAACGCGAACCTGTAAATGAAACACAAGACTTTACAAATAGGCTTGAAGTAATATTTGTGGTGGAATGGATAAAAATAATTTTAATTTAATGACTACACTTACAACTCTTGAACGTGGTAGTGGTTTAAAGACATCAAACAAAACGTCAAGTGCAACGTTAGTGTCAGTGAACAGTATTTTTCAATGTCAAAAAGTGCAAATATTGATATTCGTTGGTTAGTGTTTCTATGGTGTTTTCTATTTCTAATAGTTTTGCAAATTATTTTTGATTTTTATGTATACTGGTGTACATAGGTTGCATATCCATCCAAAAATTCCCATTTGTAGAAAAATCTGTAACCAGATTTAACTTCGTTACTGTAACTTTTGAACCAGCTAGCGAAAATGTCTGGACGCTGTAAGTAACTTCTTAACAATGAGTAGTTACTACAATTTATTCGTCGGACTTTATACAATAATTATAATTTGTAATTTTATCAGGCAGGTACCGTGATAACCGGTCTCGGAAAGACAAAACGCTGTCTTCAGTGGCACGGGAAACTACAGCTTCGATACCAGCAAACAGCCCTGTGTTGGCTATGTTTATGTCTGCTGCTAAAAAGCTGAATGAGCGGCAGGACCGTCACGAGCGTCTGGTCAAACTGTCCCGAGATATTACTATAGAGAGCAAAAGAATCATATTTTTACTGCATTCAGGCCTGACGTGAGTATTTTATTTAACTGTACTATCTTTAGACCAGGCAGTGCCCACATTTTGAAAAATAACTGCTCATATTGCTCGTGTTATATTTTTATAAAATTTTAACCATGTCCTTTGCGGGAATACGAATATTTTTTTATGAAGCAGTGAGGTACGTATGCTCACTTGCGTTTTTAAGAACCTACATGCAAAATTTCAGTCTTCTAGGTTCAGCGGTTTGGGTTGTGCGTTGATCTTTGGGTATATCAGTCACCTTCCTCTTTTATATATACATATGTATATAGATAATTTTAGCACATGTATGATATTAAAATCACCTCGAATATGATTTTTAGAGCTGAAACAACTCAAAAAGCTGTAAAAGAAGCTAATGAAAGGATTCAAAAGTTAATTAGAGGACCAATAAAAAGCATCGCTATTGAACTGGAAAATAGTCCAGCATATTTGCACTCCAGAGCGGTCACAGCTGGCTTCCAAGAATTCATAGAGGCTTGGTCTTTATGTACATTGATGGAAAAGAAGGAAATAATACCATTTTCTGAAGTACAAAAGCAGTTGATTTATAAAATAAAAGACAGTGGAGATGCTGAAGAGGAAAGGACTGTAGTAGCAATGTTGCCTCATACAGATTATATGCTCGGGCTGGCAGACTTGACCGGGGAGCTGATGAGAAGGACGATAAACTCACTGTCAAGTGGAGAAAGAGATGAATGCTTCCACACCTGCCAGGTGGTAAGAGATCTGTACACTGGTTACATAGGTGAGAGATTTTTTTTCGTTTTTATTGAGAACTAGCAACATTGACCGTGCATAACTACTATTGTCAATATCTTGGGTTCTAAACAGTGTATCAAGGTGAAACCAAAGTGTGTTTGTTTGTACCTCTTTCACGTCAAAACGAATTCAATGGATTACGTCAATGGATTACTGTGATTTGGAAATAATTGAAGGACTGGAGAGTGACATATAAGCTACTTTTTGTCACATTCTATATCCCGCCGCGGTCAAAAGCTAGTATTAAATTAAATAATTGCTTTGCAGGTCTCCATGGTATGGGCAAAGAGTTGGGAAAGAAGACGTCGATAACGCGTAGCAACGTATTCAAAGTAGAGGCGGCGGTGTACGCGCTCAGCATCCGCGGCGAGGCGCCGGCATCTCTGCTCATCCCCGACGCTAGGGCGCCGCCTCTCGCATGGGACAACGACCACTCTGACGATGAAGGGTTTTATTAACATATTAGTTTATTAATAGATCCCTTCTTAAGTAAGGCGTTAGTGTAGTTAGTTAAGCATTGACTATCTGAATGTTTGTCTGAAGTCTTAAGGTTGTATTTTCAAAAGTGTTATAAACAAAATTGTTTTACATATTAATATTTAAAATAAACTATTACTTTAAACTATTTCAAACAGAAGGCGTCACAGGGCGTTGTGGTAGAGAACATAGGATTTTTTTCATTTATGTAAATTTGGTTTTGTTGTAAAATTTGTGAATTTATTTTTAAATAAACAATACCCTTGATATTTCTACTGTCGACTGGTTTTAATCTCGTAATTTAAAAATACTTAAGTCGATCAAGAATATCTTTAGTAGTGCGTATTGACTGTTTAATTTTTTTTGAGAAAAGGGTGTTAAATTATGGCAATACAAAAAAACAACAATACACATTTAAACAATTTATTCTCTAACATAATAACTTCAATCATCTTGCGTGAACTGACTATCAAAGTCAGTATCCAAGCTCCCTGAAGGCCGCCATTCGTCCTCGTCGTCCGTTGCAAACGGATCCTCATCACCATTTGACTCAGAGTCGCTCCATTTCTGAACGACAATTTTCTTTCGCGCCCTTTTCCCCGTCAAAACAATGTCAGGCGAATTTGACACATCCTGGCCTGAATCTTCACTATCAGTACTTTGTCTTTTTTTCTTCCGTCTCTGTTTATTACCTGCCATAAACAATCCTTTTTTAAATAATAAACTATCATTCTCATGATTTCAAACCCCTGCGATAACTGATCATTAAAATATATAGTGTAATCTTTTTAGTTTGAAATATTTTTTTCATCTTCAAACAGCCAGTATTTTTTAGAATTCATAATCGTAATCGACGCTGTCGCCGTCAGAATCTTCCACTTGGAAATGGTCGTCGTAAAAGTTAATCGCGTTCACGTTACTTATAATAAATATATTGCCGTTTCTTTCCACAACTCGCTCCTTACCTGTTTAAGAAAGCAGACGTAAAACTAAAAAATGTTGTAAAGCAATATTTCATAGTAATTTAATTAAATACAGTTTTTATGTATTGTGCATGCTTTTTTTTATTTTGCTCTAGTAAGTTCCTTTTGTCTGTGGTAAAAACAAAAGATATTACAATATTCTTGTTATTGTGTAGCCTTTGTCTATCCTAAAGGAAAAATTTTACAAAAAATATATTCTGTAACTTTGGTGTCCCAGAAAACAAAATAGAAAATCCGACCTTGTGGCTGTCTCTGGGCGGGCGGCAAGGTGCCCGGCGGGTGGGTGTTCAGCGCCCAGTGCGCGGGGTGGCGCCGCACGCAGCCGGACCCGTACGGACACACGCCGCGCGGGCCCGCGCCCCAGTCCGGGTCGGACGGGTGGCTGAACTCTTGTTTGTGGATTGGGTTCCGTCTGAAAGATTCATTTAAGGAATCATTCTGTTAATGCCTACACAACACACAACGACGTTTGGTTTAGCCGTTTAGTTTAACGCCGATTAGTTAAATGCTTAGGAGGGTAATTGAATGGATGATTAGACTAGTTGGCCACGACACATCTATAGGTAAACATGCATGTGAATTACTTTTTTACGTTTAGTAGACCAGGCACGAGTTTATGCTGCGGAAAGTGGTGGATATGTAATATATGTTGGTAGGTTAATGTGCTGTTGATTATACTGAAGGATCGCTTACTTACCTGTAACAATTCGCACCGTACATGCACCGCTCTCGCGGCTTGCCCGGCGGAGGCGGAGCACCCGCTGCTGCAGGCCCTGGCTGTCCCACTGTGTTCTGCTGCAATATCATTTTATTTTACTAATCTGGATTATTTTTTGTCCGGGTGAACCGATTAGGATAATTCTTTTTTGTTAGAAAGGTGACTTTATCTATATAAGCTATGTTTTAGCCCCCGACGCAAAAAGAGGGGTGTTATATGTTTGACACGTGAGTTGTGTCGGGGTTTTTTATCTTTTAATTTAATTGTTAATTGAAAAGTGGGGAAGAACATAAAATAATCGAAAAGAAATCCGTCTTGACTTGACCGTGGATCGAACCCAGAACCTACTAGATATCGAATGTGGTTTTTTTTTATGTCAGAGGGAGGCAAACGAGCAGGCGGGTCACGAGATGTTAAGGGATCACCGCCGCCCAAAGACAACTGCAACACCCGCGGGGTTACAGAAGCGTTGCCGGCCTGTAAAAAACCTAGG
>JADGIL010012379.1:0-11991 GCA_020352625.1 Cactoblastis cactorum | reverse complement strand
TCCGGTGAATGGAAGAGCCGGGGGCCCAACTTCTCCGCCCTCAGGGCGGAGGTTTTTACAGGCCGGTAACGCTTCTGTAACCCTGCGGGTGTTGCAGTTGTCTATGGGCGGCGGTAATCACTTAACATTTCGTGACCCGCCTGCTCGTTTGCCTCCCTCTGACATAAAAAAATGACTCTCTTGACTCTGTACACCCCCGGTAAGGGATAAAGACGTGATACTGTATCTGTAATTGCGAAGTAAAGTGAATTCTTACATTATCTATCAAAATTCCGCGCTGAATTTAGTTCGACTTGCTGACACGCTCGCTTGATTAGCGCTAGTGTAAATTCGTATTATCAATAAAGTTTCTAGTATGCTAATCAATAAACTTACAGCGGATTCAGATGCGAGTATCTAACGAAGTCTTGCAGAATCGCACAGCAGCTCAGAGTTCTAGTTAGAGTGGTCGCATTAATATTTTGTTTTAAACCAGTCAGCTCGTACTCGCGTCGCACTAAGTTCGGTAAAAAACGCCTAAAAGAAGGCGGTATCATTTGGCCGTGTTCCAGTCGCCTACTTACTAATTTGTCGGCATCTTTTAAACAGGCTCGTGATTTTTTTAGACTTTTTTTTATATTTAAATACGATACAGTATCAAGGCTTTATACAGAGCCAAAGAGTCGCGAGACTCAAAGGCCATGCTTAGCAAAACGGTGGACTTATTGGTGGAATATAAATTCAGAAATAGTGACAGGTTGCTAAAACCCATCTTCTATGAAAATCCTTTGATAGACTTTTACAATCTGCGCGGGAAGTGTAGTTGTGGCACATTCTTCGTTTTCTTTTGCTTCCAGACCAGCGTGAAATATGTATAAATAAATTTAATTTGTTGTCATTTTGGAGGGCGATCCATATTTCAAATTTATTAATTTTTACTTTTAGTACATATATGTATGTCAGTTATACAAGTGGCAAGTAATTGTTGTCAGTTCTGATTACAACTGCCATATAATATGTAGTAGTTGCAAATATTTTATTTCTTATGCCCAACAATCTGCTTAGCAAGATATTATATAATATCTTGCTAAGTAGACTGCAATATCTACGATATAGACAGATTATAATTTTAATTTCTTTGTTTTATTCAACATCCAAAAGATGTGACAGTTTTCTGTAAAGTGTGCCACACATATAATGGTTTTTGATTAGTGAGTGCTCTCTTTCCTTACAGTAAAACTCCTTTTCTTTTTCAACAAAAATCCAAACGACTTAATAGCCCCTTCTAGCAACCATCTACATCTTCAGAATTAAAACAAAGTCTAATAACTTTGTTCATTAATTATTACGCTGATAGCTCAATTATGATTATTATTATGGTATTAAGAAAATTAACTTAAAAGTTTTATGAACTGAGAAGTCATTATTGTAATAAAACTGGTAATAATTATTTATTAAGCAAATCCAAAGCAAATATAATGTCTTGAAGTTATTACGCGTCGACTTGCAAATAACTTTTTTTTATTTTTTCCTCACATCAATAAACATTGCTATTACAAAGCGAGTACCTATATTCCTTAAGATTGACCTCAATTTCTGCTCCTTCCCCCATATTTTTTACCAAAATAAGATGAGAAAACAAAGTCAGGTTTAGTAAGGCCTCCTCAAGCCATAAAGATTAAATTTACAACCGCTCTCGTGTTTCCACCATAGTAAAGTATAATTTATACTTGTCACTTTAGTGCGAGTCTTTGGGTGCTAACGATAAAAAAGACGTGACACTTTGTTGAACATTATGATTTTTAAAGCTAAGTGTGTTGGAGCATGAAAAATAAATATAGGCTTGAAAATACTAAACAAAAAATGTGTTTTGTTTCAAGAAAATGCTGTCTGAATAGTAAGATTTGAACTTTTGAAGTGCGTACCATATTGCAAGAAACTGAGAGGTATTTTAAAATAAGACATGAGTTTGAGAAGTAATGAATTCAGTTATTCTGATGACAGTCTTAACGTATTGGTGGTTACTTGCCTTATAAATATTAAATGTACTGATTCCTGTACTTTTGGTCACTTATTTAGAATTTGTCTATTTTAATGTATGTCAGTTCTAATGCTATTTCTACATAGAGTAATTTTGTTTTTGTTTTTTACGATTAAAACAGAGATACATTATATTTATTATGAATTACGTGACAACTACGGGGATTTGTATATATTAATGTAAGATTCTTCATCTCATTAATGTAGGTAAGAGTACCAAAAACTAACATTTTTTCACTCAGAATGCTTGAATATACAGATGTTTCCAGGGCTATAAAGAGAGTTGTTTCCTTCAAAAAAGTCGTTAAATTATACGCAACATTTAATCTCAGGAGCTCTCCTGGCAAAATTCATTATTGTGACCCGTGTTTAACTTTGGTTTTACTACATTTATACATTGAAAACATTTTGTGTACACCTCTTTATCGATTATCTATACATATAATAAAATTGTAACTAAGCTATGTCTGTATATGGGAGACATTTAAGAAAAAAAATATATAGGCGCTCTTTATAGCCAAAAATAGAAGCCAAAAATATTTTTTTTAGAATTTTTGTCCGTATGTTTGTACACGCATCACACAAAAACTACCGCACAGATCTGGATGAAATTGGCACAGCGATAAACTATGACCTAGATTAAAAGATCCCAGAAAAATGTACGGTTCCCGAGGGATATAATTAATTGTAACCGAGCAAAGGGCTGACAAGATATTATAGTATACATTGGTCGGATGAAGTCGTGGGCATTAACTAGTAATAGAATATTAGTATTATGTAGTGTTAGGAACGAACTGCCTGCAGCGGTATTTCCGGACCATTATGACATCGGAACCTTCAAGAAAAGAGCGTATAATCCCTTAAAGGTCGGCAACGCTTCTGTGACCCGCCGGATGTTGCAGGAGTCTATGGGCGGCGGTGATCACTAAACATCACTTGACCCGCTTGCTCGTTCGCCTCCCACTTTCATAAAAAAAATCATTTATATTGTTTCAGTTTTAAAAGCACTTTATTTATTTTCCTTTTTCAATAGTAGCGCTATATACAGATTAAACAATAGTAAATGTATAGCAAAAAATATCAAGCATAGGACGACCTCCGCGGTGTAACGGTTAACGTACTTGGCCGACACTCCGGAGATCCTGGGTTCAATCTCCGGTCAGGTCATGATGGAAAATGACCTTTTTCTGATCGGTCTGGGTCTTGGATGTTTATCTATATGTGTATCTATTAGAAACTATAGTATCATTGAGTTAGTATCCCATAACACAAGTCTGGAACTTACTTTGGGTCTCACTCAATCTGTGTGAATTTTCTCTATATATTTATTTATTACTATAAAGGATCGCCATATTTTTTTCTTGAATATTTTCAATGTACAGTTGAGATGTACACAAAGTTGAGTTACAGTAGTTTTATTATATGTATAGATTATATTTTTACATGCACATATTATTTATACCCTTGTGTGGCTGCAGAAGCCAGGAGTACAAGCGTCCTGCCGCTAAACTGTAGTATAATACGGGAGCTTTTTGTTTGTTAACGACTTCCAGCACTTGTTCTACGTTGGAAGGGCTCCAGTGCTCCGCCCTTTCTTTGTTTGCGTCTTCTGATGATGCTCTGTGAAGTAATCATTATGTTTTAATATTATGTAAATGGGAGCTTATTGTTTGATATGATCGTACTGTTAGGTATGTAGTAACCTAATCTAATCGGGTAAAAAGCAGTTATTCTAACCTCTGTGTGGTATGCAATTCCAAGTTGGTCTGGTTGAGCGTGCTTGTGGGTTTGTCTACAACTGTGTCAAGGGACTTGCAGCGACCTCGCTCCGCTACCACCAAGGCTTCAGGGTGACGGCCCAGTTCTGTTTAAATTATAATTTCAAGTTCAAAACATGTATTTTATATTAATTAAAGTAGTCTGCAAAAGAGAACAAAGACATTTTAATGTTGTCTGCTAATCGAAGAATGTATATTTTTGTTTCATGTTTTATTTTTAAACGGATGTGATAAGCAGTTTCACAAAAAAGCTCTGCTCTTTTAAATTTAACACTTGTAAACCTGACTAGTTTGGCCATTGTTCCAATTTGGGTCATATTTAATTACATTACAAAAACATTTTTAATTTAATTTTAAAGTTTGGAATATGTTACTGGCAGAAAATAATTAAGTATTTTTTTTAAGTATAGTTTTTTAAAACGCCGTTAACAGAGCAGCTATTTTAAATTTAGAAAAAGGTGTCTGTAACTTACCAACTAGCACTCTCTGCAAAGCGTGCTGCGTAGAAGTGTACAAAGAGACCACTTTGCGGTCCCTGTGCTTCTCATTGCCAGACTCCAATACTGTTAGCGCTGCTTGTAGCTGCTCTTTCGCCTCCTCTAGCTCGCCGGAAGCCCATAGAGCAAAACCTAGTCTATGACGCACTCGTGCCTATAAACAAATATATTTGATACTACTTGTATATGCATCTGCTGCTATGTATCTTATTTAACGCAAACATATTTTTGGTTTCGAATAATAATTAAATAAGTAGCTATTTTTGTCTACAAATCGGTTCAAATAAATTGTAAAATATCTTTTGAAGTTATTTTTTTCAAATAAGTCAATAAGAAATCAGATGTGATTACCTCCTCATCAACATCGGCCAAGCCCTCCGTGGCGGCCAGCGCTTGTCGTAGATATGAGACGGCGCTTCCGCAGGCTCCCATCGCGAGGTGTGCGCGGCCCAAGTCTGCTAATGCTTGAGCACGTCCTCTAGTGTCGCCTTTTAAATAATTTGTTGGTTAATAAAGATACGAATTTTGTATATGGGTCTGAGTGAAAAAATGGCTATTATTAAATTGAGCAGCTCAACCAACAATAATACTACTTATTTGCACAACAATTTATTCAAAAAGTGCTGATTTGTTGCTCACGTAGAATATTTGTAGGTCATTTCAGCAATATTTAGTTGCTATTCTGTACACGGTTGTTATTCCATAACGAATTTTAAACCCAGCGAAATAAAGAAATATTCTTTTAGTAAAAAAAACAAAATTACGACAGAGGAAAGATAAAAATAAATGTTTAAAAAATAAATATATCGTTACCTGCAGCAGTAGCGTGTCTGAGCCGTGATTCGTGCCAGCGCGCAGCTTCGGCGTGCGCGCCCATCGACGCGTGCGCAGCGCCTAGCCCGCCGCACGCTCGCGCCTGGCAAATTAATAAATGGATAAATGATATAAAGTATCCAAAGGTCAAGTATATCTCATAATTAAAAAAGAAATGGTGCATTGAATTGTAATTTATCAAATCGAATATTTATTTTTTTAATCATGGATAGCATTAAATAAAGTCCTTACAAAATACTTCAATCAACAATAATTATCGTACGTCGATGACATAATATTAGAAAAAAATAGACCTCTATGTTTTGCCGTTAATTCTATCATACAATACATAGATTTTTAACTGGGCTAATAAAAAAATTTGTTATTGTACACTAAATATTTATATTATTTTCATTTAATATATTACAGCTAAAACAATTGTTAATTTCAGTATTATTAGATTAAAAATTACATGCAATAATAGCTGACTGTTGTCAAATAAAGATCAAGGTGAATGTCAACTACTAAACTCTATTTCTTGCAAAACTAACAAGCGTTTCGGAATAACCACTGCCTAATCGCTAAAAGAAACTCATTTAAGTATTGGTTTCTACAAACAAGTAGAAATACCTGAAGATGAGTTAGGCCAAGTCTATGAGCCAGTTCCAATTCGGCGCGGTGGTGGCGCACGGCCGCTGCGTGGTCACCTTTCGCATGCTGCGCGACTCCTAAAGAATGGCAAGCTTCCGCTTCCATTATCTGGTTGTTTAGTTCCCTGTTGAGGAAAATTTGTGAATAAAATATGAGAAACGTCTATACTAATAACATAAAGCGGAAGAGATTTTTGTTTAGTTTAAATTATTGATTTTTATCTGAAAAATTATTTCAAAGTTAAATGGCCCATTTGTGAGGAATGCCAACGGCGTCTTTTTTATCCCGTGATACCCACGGGAACGGAACAGTGTGAGTGAAACCGCGGAGCGGTTGCTAGTACAAGAAGTGATAGCGTTGCAGTTGTCTATTGGCGGTGGTGTTCACTTAATATCACGTGACCCGCCTGCTCGTTTGCCTTACATAAAAAATATATATATATACATATACATATATTTTAGATATTATTTTTGATAAAGATACTCTTATTGGTAAAAACTCTGTTATAGATCTAAATGTGGATGAAAAGGATACCAATGAATTATCTAAAACCGTTATTTACTGATTTGAATGTAACTTTTTTCAACGACGTATAACTATGATTTTCGGCACAATTATAAACTTATAAATTTAATATCCATAATGTTCGGTTAGAGACTAGAAATTTCTATAAGAGAAACAATAACCAAATTGCAAGATAAAAAAAAATAGTAAGATGTTCACACAAGGTAGCGAGATAATGTTGCAAATGTTATGAGCACAATGCGAAGCATCCTGAATTGAATCAATAATGAGGTGAAATACCAACTTGGCAATGTTCTTTTGATGCTCCAGACACGACACGGCTTGGTCCAGGTTGTTGAGCGCGATGTGCAGCGCTCCCAGCTCCCCATAAGCTTGAGCTTTCGCCTCAGGCATACCCAACTCGTGAGATACTACCAGTCTCTTTTCCAGGCATACCAGCGCTTGTTGAAGGTTCCCAATAGATCTGAGAAGAGAAAATTTATATCGATAAAAATACGTTGAATTTTTAATCAGTAATTAAGTTAGCCTTTTTGTTTATGACCAATGTCATTGATGTGAGTTTTCCTTCCTTTTTTGGATGACGATGGTGTGATAAAAATATTTGACATGACATCATGATCTAGCAGCAACTGATTAGCCGAAGAACAAAGACCTATTACTCCACAATTGTGAAAACTTCCAAGTAAGTCGCGATAAGTATATATTTAACCTCTTCTTTACATATATGTTTAAATATACCAGATTAAAAGTACGTCTAATTAATTTCATGGAGAAAACTGATTGCGTCCATGTTGCTATTTTCATGTTATTGTAATGATATGTTATAAGTCATAGTGCAAAGCGGCACATAAACTTCGACTTTATGTTATCCATGTAAATAATATAGTAGTTGAAAACATCATAATTGGTACATTCATGCAGTTAGCTTACTTATGACTCAATCCGAGGCCTCTGTAAGCTCTCTCTTGCTCCCTAGCATTATCCATCTTCAGTGCTGTCGCCAGATGCTGTTCGTGGTATTTGGCTGCTTCTTCAGGGTCGCCCAGTGCGTCATAGCAGTCCCCAAGAGAGCCTAGTGCTCGGGCCTTCTCTATTAGACATGTTGGCGTATTTATTCTTTCGAGGATGGCTAATTGCTGTAATAAAAATTGTGTTATTTTTCTATGAAAGTGGGAGGCAAACGAGCAGGCATCCTCCATAGACAACTGCAACACCCGCGGGGTCACAGAAGCGTTGCCGGCCTATAAAAAACCACCGCCCTTCCCAAATCGAGAGGGCGAGGAAGTTGGGCCTCTGGCTCTCCCACTCACCGGACGGAGCATGGCGGCTGATAGCCGCCATTCAGGCGACGGTCTTCTGTGGGAGTGTGGTACTGTATTTGATAACTGCCTAACCACGTTATTGATATTGGCTAAACTTCATGTATATATTTTTAATCTAGAATAGAATAGATATTTATTGATATAACACCACAAGTACAGAAATACAAAAATCTAAATCAATCAGAATGATGAGAGATGCTTTTTATGAGATAATATATATATTTTAATATATTTTATTAGTTTCTTCGATATTACTATTTATATACTACTCTTACAACTATTACGATGGATATAGAAAACAATATCAATATTTAAATGACCCACCTGTTCCAAATAACCGATTGCGTCCTCGTAATGCCCCATGTTCAGTTTCGCTATGCCTAAATTGCCGTATGCTTGGGCTTCCAAAGCACAGTCTTGTAGTTCTTGAGCTCGTTCCAGTTGTTCCTAGAAATATATTAAAATATACATATTATTAGTCCACCATGACTCTTTTCATATTAATACCACGATTACATCTTCACAATGTGGATGAAAACGGACATTATATTTTATTGTTTGTGTTGTTTTTTTGATGGTGAGTAAGCAGAAGTTTTTGAAATGAAAGACGAAACTAGGGGGCTAATGTGGAAATCATTGTATGTAAAACATATACAATATATTTTCATTATTTCATAGCCTACCCTATAACATCTTGCAGCGTGAGAGTAGTGTCCCAAAGCCATATGAACAGCACCTAGATGTGAGTGTGCCCTCGCTTCGCCGGCAGCATCACCAGCTTCTTGACGTAAAGTGAGTTCCTGTAAAATTAACATATCTGTTACTACATAAAGCTTTTTATAGATAAACGAACAGTAAAGACTGTCCGATGGTTCGAAAGACTAAACGAACACTGAAGTAACAATGACTATAATATTTGTATGTGGGTTCACCTGGGTATGATGTCCTAAAGCTGCGTCCAGTCTCCTTTGCAGTCTTCTTGCCAGACCTAGCGCACCACAAGCAGCCGCCTCCAAGGACCTATCACGGGCCTGAGAAGAATAAGATCTTGTGTCATCACTTACTAATAAAACAACTTATATAATAGGTATGGATAGAATCGGTAACTGGGTGTATATAATCTCCTTCGTTACCAGTTATAAAACGTAAAGAAGAAGGACCATTATTTAATCATACGGCATCAGTCATGATAATAATGAAAGTAGCAGAAATAAATCTTTACTTATCTTTGTCATTACCAATAAGCCTTCCATTTTGCCAAGCGTGGCCTTCGAGTTTCGCGATTCTTAGCTCTGTCTACCTCGTAAAAGATAAGAAAGTGAAACTTTGTGTGCTGTCATTACTGACCTGTCTAGCAAACCCAAGCTGCCTTTGATACATCTTCACTGCCTCTTCCACATCACCCATCTTTATCAGCACATCTCCAATGTTCCCTAGAGCTCTAAATTTGCCCTGAAGATGCTGGGTCATGTGAGCTATGGCCAAGAAGTATTTCTGACACTCTAGGGCAGTTTCCAAGTTGCCCAAAGCGAGGTGAGCAAGTCCGAGGTTGCAGTACGCTCGTCCCATGTTCATCTTGTCTTGCAGGTCTTTGGCAAGTGAAAGATCTTGGTCGTAGTATCTGGTAGAAAAAGATTGTTTAAAACATCGTAAAACAAGTAGTTATTTCACGTATAATAATAATAAATATCTATTACATACATATAATTAGGAGGCAGTTTTAGTAAACTAGTTATAATGTCGGATTTGCCCGTACTAAGTGAGTTTGAATATATCTTACCTAACTGCTTCCCGATAATTTCCAAGACAATAATGGGCGTATCCCAGGAAATGACACGCCTTGGCCTCAGCAGTGACGTCTCCCAGTTCCTGAGACAGCATCAGGTGTTGCTCATAATAAGGCACGGCTTGAGAGAACTCCCCACGTGATGACAGACAGTTCCCGAGGTTCAGCAGAGCGCAGGCTTCCCCCGCCGCATCTTTTAGCTCTCTTGCAATGCCTAGAGGAATAGATATTATAAAGATGTAATTTTTTGTATTGGGTTATACTTTTATTTAAAAAATAATTTTAGCCAAATATGTATAGCTAATTATCGAGATACATGAGTGGTGAGAAAAGGAATGAGAACTGAATGAGTCTAGTTTAACAAACCTCCTCACAATTGTAATTTCTTGACAAACACGAGAAGTCTCTTAAAAAACAAAAAAATATTTATATATATTTTTAAATATATAATCTAGATTATTACTAAACATTTATCGTGATGATCGTATCAAACAAGTGTAGGAGCAAAACAACAAAAAAGAAAAAGGATACTTTCAAAAATCTTGAGTATGTTATAATATGTAGGTATATCCGAGGCTAAGCTAGCGTCCGTAAAAATTTTGAAAATTCCGTTTTGGCGGGCACTTACGTCCTAAAAGGATAAAATTCGAGACCCCTAGCACTTGTACTTTTTGAGATTTTGTGATAAGCTATTCAGTCAGTGACCTTTTGTTTTTAAATACATTACAGTTGTAATTAAATAAACATCTCACCTAAATGAGCTCGATAATGAAACAGCGCCATATCATGCGCTCCAAGTGCCTGGTACGCCACCGCCAGGTTCCCATGGGTGGAGGCCTCAGAGCTCCGGTCATGGACTTCCTTGGATATCGTCAGCTCTTGCTTGTGGTACTTGATGGCTTGCTCGTAGAACCCCGCAGCGGAGTACGCGTTGCCTATGTTTCCGTACGCCCGACCCATGCCAGCTTTGTCCTGATAACGTATTATAAAAATATTTTTAATTGGACTTGCAAATCCTTAACTCACCTAACAAATAAATAAGAACAAATCACACAATTGCCCCCAACGAAATATGAAACCTGTATTATGGTTTAATACCCCACGACAATACTATATATAAGTATTATAATACATAAGTACATATTCATTAAAAGTTCATTTTAAATCATGACTTGACTGGGGACTGCACCCAAGAACCTCTTGGTACAGTGGACTTTACCACTGCGTCAACATTAAACCTTCTACGTGTAAGTTCGTGGCGTTCTTACCATTATTCTCATAATTTTGTAAACAGCGAAAAAGATTTCTAATAAAATATGTATTTTCTTTTTTTATAAAAGAGAATTTAAATTCAAAATGTTACTTATTACGTATTGTTTATTACGGTATGTAGAATAAGATCACGATAGTTCACCTGCAATTGCCTCGCAATGGAAAGATGAGCTTGATGCAATTTGAGTGCTGCGTCGTGTTCTCCTAAAAGCTGGTACACGATTCCCAGGTTGGAGCACGCCCTGCCCTCTCCCACCTGTAATATTACTTTAAATTACTGGATTTTGTTGATACTGTCGTATCTTTTAAATACCTGTTCATTTAAACTTGTTCAGGAATGCTGTAAATTATGTTTATTTCAAACAAGACTATACAAATAAAATTGTACAACCAACTGTTTGATGGTTGCCGCAATATTAATAGTCCCAGCTCAGTTCCACCCACAACTAAGTAAGAGAGTAATTAATATAAATAATATCTCAGTAAAATGTAGCAAATATCTATAATATAAGCTGCAAAGTAATGGTCCTGCTAGCTGGGTTAATTCATTAATGCGATAATAATATGCAATTAATATAGCTGTGTTACCTTATCTCTCGCCGCTAGGGCTACGTCCAGCTGCCGTTCATGCCACTTTTTAGCTTGAGCGTAGTCGCCTGCGCATCTAAATACGTTCAAAAATTTATTTTATGATAAAGTTGCACTATTTAATAATTTGACGCGAAAAATTTGCCGCAAAGCCGTGGGCAAAAACTAGACCCGCGGCTTGGGCCTCCGGCTCTCCCACTCACCAGACGGAGCATGGCGGCTGATAGCCGCCATTCAGGCGTCGGTCTTCTGTAGGAGTGTGGTACTTCCCCGGACGAGCCGGCCCATTCATGCTGCAAGCTACCAAAGCAAGCAGCAGGCTTCACACCACCACAAGTAGTGGCTCCATACCACAAAAATTGCTAATATTGCTAAAAAAGCTGCTAATATTTCCTAATGACCATTGCTAACAAGACACGCCGAAAGAAACTCGTGCAGTTTTTTTTGGGTTGTCTATTTGCGGCGGTGATCATTTAACTTTACATGACCCGCCTGCTCGTTTTCTTCCCTCTTTCATAAAAAATGAAGAATATTAAAACAAAGTCTAACCATAAAGACACTTAGTAGCTTAGTTAAATAGACGAGACATCGTCCAATTCTTCTTCTTCTTCTTAGTCGTACACTCTTGACAGAGTGGTCGTGATTATGGATTTGGTTGTTCGCCCATGGCCGCTGCTCTTGCGATTTTTCTCCACACATCTCGGTCTGCGGCTTTTTTGGAGCATTCCGTTGCGGGGCAC
>JADGIL010012367.1:0-15165 GCA_020352625.1 Cactoblastis cactorum | reverse complement strand
ATTTGCGACATAGTTCAACAACACAACACGCTATAACCTACGGGGGAACTGTGAATATTTATTTTTCGTAAGCATTCTGTGACAGTACCAGTACCGCGAGATAACCTAGGTTAACGCGGACGAAGTCGCGGGTAACAGCTAGTACATAATATAAAACCCCAAAACTTAAAGATCGTGTCACTTTTTACTACAAAACATGGTCCGTCAATATCTACATGAATTTGGCACAAGGAATTAAATGTTAAAGTTATTCTGAAGTATCTTTAGAAAGAATAAGAGGTTTTCTAAGAAACATTTATTAGTATGTCGACGGGTTATTTGTACATATAATATAATAAAATTGTAACTGAGCTATGTCTGTACATGTGAGATATATAAGAAAAAATACATAGAGGCTCTTTATACGATCTATAGAATCCAAAACGATTGCTTTTAGAATTTTTGTCTATCTGTCTGTATATTTGGAAACACAAAAACTGCCGAATAAATCTGGATGAAATTTGGCACAGCAATGAACTGTGACCTATGAAAGAGAGGCTACTTTTTATCCCGGAAATGATCTGTCACGAAACATAATGTGGCCGAACAAATTCCACGCAAGCGAAGCTGCGGGCAAAAGCTAGTTTATAATGAATTTGTTAGTTACAATTGACATTCACCCTAATTGAGTTTAATAGCTCATTATAATACGCAAGGCACCACCCAAAATAATCAAGTCTATTATTGAATTTAATAATGTTTATCGCCCTAAAACCCATTTCTTTTAAAACCTTCTCAGACATAAACGTAAAATATACGATGGCAATGCGTTAAACACCTCATACATTTCCAGCGCGGGTATAAATCACCTTGCGAAAACAATAGAGCCTTACTCTCAGTTGATGGTCGCGGGAAAATCATAAAAACAACATTACGCCCGTTAACAGAGCGCCATCTTGCGGGAGTGTTGTGATTATAGGCTGTTTAGATTTCGATGTCTTGCCGCGGTAGATTTTTTTTAAATATAGCTGAATTTGATTGCTGTTTTGTGGAGGTTTTATGGCTTATTTATTTATGTTTAAAAATATGTTAAATCAAGTTTTTGATTATGTCATATTTTCCTAGATACTGAGTTAACTCTACAATATAATATATACATATATTCTCTATACTCTTATAAAATTAAGATTGTAATTTTTTTATTTAATTGTTTTTTTATTTACAATGGGGCATTATTCTGATTATTTATATTCCTATTATTTTTGTATTTGTATGTTTTATATACCTAAACACATTTAGAAAATTTGCATTTTATAAAAATGGTTCGACCTAATAATAATATTTACTTAAGAAAATGGCATGTGGATTATGGAACATAACCGGGACCGCCTACAAGTCCAGTGGTGTCAGACGTTACCAAACTCGAATCAATCTTAAGATAAAATTTGTATATAAGTAAACATCCAAGATCCTAGCCAATTTTAAAAACATCTATCCAACTTGACCCTACCGGGTTAGGACCCAAGACCTCCTGATTTAGCAAGACCAGATGTTAACAGTCACACCACAAAGGTCATTAAACACATTATCTAATATTACAAGCTTGTTTCATTGTACATTTTAATGTTATAACCAACACTTTTTCATTATATTCGGTAATACGGCTGCATTTCATTACTTAAATAGAGGTATCTACGGAATCCAAAGCACAAATCTTATAAATATTAATAAAATACTTTACTTTCGTGGCATGAATCCCTTCAGAATGGTTTCTTCCCACCTTAATACCCTCTTTGTAAAGCAAATGTTACTTATTACGAGTTTCCCGAGGTGTCGATAACAGTATATTGAATTTGTATCTTCTGTGCGTCACCGAGTTGCCGAACTCTTACATATTTCTTAGTAAACAGACAATAATCGACCTCTTTGGCAGTGGTAAGGTCTTGCCACTCTACCAAGAAATCCCTGGTTCGATAACCGATCGGGTCATGAGGGAAAATTATCTCTTCTGATTGATCTGAGTTTTGAATGTTTACATACGAATACATAATTTCCCTTTAAGGGCGGCAACGCTTTTGTGACTCCCCGGGTGTTACAGGTGTCTATGGGCGGCGGTGATCATTTAACATCACGTGACCCGCCTGCTCGTTTGCCTCCCTCTTTCATAAAAAAAGATATTTATTTAAAATAAACATAGTTATTATAAAATATATTTTCATTGAGTCAGTATCGAAACATAAGTTCTAACAAATTAATTTTTGTGATTTGTATTTATGTGTATATTTATTTATTTTATCAAGATTTTATCCAAAATGTGGTACAAGCATAAGGAATACAGGTTATATTTGGCGAATCTAGTAATTAAATTACCTTTTCTTTTGATGATATTAAAAATTATTTACAGAAAGCGATTATTCTCCGTAATTTCACACAATAATGATTATTTATTTATTTATTTATCTGTATAAAAGATAATTTATAGAAAACAATAAGAGAAATCTTAATAATGTAAATATAAGCCAAAAATACTTCTTTATGAATATTTTTTCTCCTTCTTTGTCTTTTAGAAACAATATAACGTAGGTTTCATTTCAATACTCAACATATTGCGCGCGGGGATAAAGGCGTGAGCATAAATTATACAGGAATATCCCTAAAGTTCACTGTAACAATATGTTACAAACCACAAGAACTGTTATGATACAAAATATATTTGTAACAAGAAAAAATTAAACATAACAAATTAAAATGAAACAAATTTGACTGTGTGACACTGTAAGCGCATATTGTGTGAATCAGAACGACACATAATTAATTTTCAAAACAGAAGGTAGCTTGTAACAACCCACACTTGTGAAGCTTAGAGACCACCCCACCTCAGTCTTCCGTCGGAGCTCAATAAATACATAGAGAACTTAAAACAGTATAAAATTCCTTTGTGTGTAGTGATTAAACCGCGATAAAATCCGTTAAATTTGTTTCATTTCAATGTCTAATATTCGCGTAAACTTAAGAAATAATTATATAAAAGACATTCTTAGAAAAGGGCAGGTCACAAGTGCCCTTAACCGACGAGCGTATATGGAAAGATTGATGAATGTGGAAGAAGCAAAGAGAGTATATCAGGACCGCAGTAAGGGAAAGAATGTAGTCTCTGCCTAATAGGAAAAAGGCGTGATCATATGTATGTATGTTTAAAAAACATCTGTTACTAATAATTTAAACCTAACAAGTAAACGGAGTTATAGCGATGGGCCTCGATCGTTACCTTGACAGGATCTCGCTTAGCAGTTGGGTCAAATCCAAAACGCAAGAATTTTAACACGACATGCATTGTGATGAGATTTCCTGTTTTAGAACCCTGATCGCTGGTAGTTTAGGTTCCTATCTACTGCTGCTGGAAGAATTTTTGATACTGATAATTTTTGAAGAATGATTGATGTTTATTATTTTACTTGATTAAAAATTTAATTAATTATTAAATAGGTATATTGTATTTGAAAAGAAGATAAAAATTAATAAAAGAAATTCACTATTTAATAATTAAGTATTAAAATATTTGTACATATTGAAGGTAGAATTAAAGAGAAAGTAAGGAAAATTGGCAAGAATCGAAAATATTATATTAGGAAGTATTTATTTTTGTCTATAATCGATTTTATAAGTATGTTATTGGGTCGCTATTGATTTGCAACTCAATAACTGGTGTGTTTGTAGGACAATTCTAACTCTTGACGTTCGTTTAGCCCTAGTACTTTTCTGTCCATAACAGCATGTCGCACGTGCGCGAACATAGGTTCGCGCACGTGCGCCGTGATTTTGCTCTGCATTTTAAGTGTATATTTTAAGGTTTTTTTTTTAATGTCAGAGGGAGTCAAACGAGCAGGCGGGTCATGAGATGTTAAGTGATCACCGCCGCCCATAGACAACTGCAACACCCGCGGGGTTACAGAAGCGTTGCCGGCCTGTAAAAATTCTACGCGCCCCCCATTTGGGGAGGGCGGAGGGGGAGTTATCTTTAGGACTAACGAAATTGTTATAATTTTATATGAATAATTCGTAATAAACAAACGAACGTCGTTACATCCACAACTAATCGAAAAATTAATAAAATGTAATTTCTCAAATTTTTCACATTTTTCTTCGTGTCTACTGCCTGATATAATGTGAAATAATTATATTTAAGCATGGCTATGCTCATGTAATACATTCTTGTCTTTTTTGGCACCATGTAAATAATTAAAAATATTATTTATGAAAATATCGTTTGGTTCGTTATACAACATACCACGTGTTCACACCTTGGTTTGTAGGTTATACAACAAACCACGTGTTCAATAATTTGAAGCTGAAATACCAGGCTATCAAACAGTAAGTAGAAGTTTCTGTTTTACCAATAAACAATATTAGCTATACTTAATGTATCTCATAATGTCCGAAACATAATTACATTAATATTATATACTCGTTTTTACCAAATAAATCATACGGCTTTGCTTTAAATATTGAATGAGAAACATTTAGCTGTCTCGTTTGCTGAAATACATTTTGTTATGTTCTATCTCTGTCTTATTTCACAGTTTCGACTAAATTTTTCTAAAAGCTAAAGCTCTATCGTAGGGGCGGTATAAGGGTGGGACATTTCGATAATACACCTATCCTTTTCAGATAACGCTTTCTTGTGCTATGCGAGATCTCCTAGGTTTTCTGTCGCCATAGTGTTATAGCGGAAAAATTGATCCGCACATTTCGCCCGTATGCGGGAAAATTTACCGCATTTACATAAAAAAAAACTCAAATCAAAAAGATTTTTATTCAACAAATAAAAAACACAAAATACATAATTAAAATCAAGCTGAGAGTTTCCTGTGCATATACAACACATGACACTCAGAACAAAACAAAATGACATATTTCCAACCGTTTGAATTGGTTAATCAATAATTTATACAATAATTTGCTATTTCTATTAATTGGTTTTTATAGCAGTTATTTTGTATTTGTAAAATATTGTTATAGTAACACCAAGATAACAAAACTGAAAATATCGTCTACTGACAGCTCTGACTTGAAGATAATTTCGTGGCGTATATCTATCACATTGTATTTTTAGAAAAAAATATTACCACCGTTTACTAATTACATATACTATATATATATCTCTCAGATAGGTTACAAGATGTTAGACACGCCTATCAGATTCGACAAATAAGTCGGCACTTCATTGTAAAAATTACAATTACATGGAGTCTTGTGTAATGTACGAACATTACGTTAGGATACAAGGAGAACAGAACTTGTGTACAAGTCAAATTACAATTTTATTTCAGTTGCCGCCTAAACCACTTGTACTGTTGAGTCAAAGAAAATTCTTCGTTTAGTAACTTCGTGAAATTAACGCAAATAAATATAGATATTATTTTGAAATTGCAAATAAATAAAATCTATCATTTTATAAGCTTAGCAGGATTCATATCTTAATTTTGATTTAGTTTAAATTAATTAATTTATGTAAATTATTGACGTCAATCATTGCGGAAACAAATTAAAATGGACAAATCAACGATTCAAAAGTGCTAGATCCTAGTCTATTTGAATAAAAATATTTTGATTTTGACATAACTTTGGTATTATTATCATCTGGTAACTTATAATTCCAAAATATCCCTATATATTTATTTTCATTCAACAAACAGTAATTTACAAGGAACTGACCTCAATATCTTCCTTATTTGGAAGCAGCGGTGCTTCGAGAATGTTCTTTAGGCAGAAGTCCTCATTGTCCAATTCGAAGTTGTACTTGGTGACCTCCATGATGCGCTGCCAGTGACGCGGCTTCATTGCTTTGTTGGCCATCAGTTCCAGAAGGGGGCACATGTCGTTAAAGTCGTCTATAGTTTTCTTGAGAGCGAAGAATGCTGGCCATTCTTTCAACCTTACAGGAAAAACTATTTGTGTTATTAGTATTCTATTTAACCCCCAACGCGTAACGAGAGGTGTCATAAGTTTAAAGTTGCGTGTATGTGTCGTTCTGTCTGTGGTATCTATGATTACCAAACGGATGAACGGATTTGAATAATTTTTTGTTAGAAAGATGTCTTAATCGCGAGTGTTATGTTTTTAATTGGTCGGAGGTTTATTTTAATTTTTAATTTTATTATTTGTTGCACAGACAGATAAATAGCATATTTCACTCAATAACAAGATTAAATAAAAATTTAAAAAATACTTAGCACACAAATAACTCACATATAAAACATAACTTTGGAAAAGAGTTTATATTCTTCCAAATGTTTTTGGCTTTCGAATGAAGAGAATCCGCATCAAAATCGATCCATCCGTTTGAGAGCGATGATGCCACAGATACAAACAAACATACACAGCCCACACACAGATGTCGATGTCAATCTTATAAATAACCCTCTTTTTGCATCGGGGGTTAAAATAACAATGTGAAAATTTCTAAAACTTTAGGTAATTATCTATACATCATCCAAAAATATTTTTTATCTGGTTGAATAAGAGTAAATCTCGTAGGGTGAAAAGTACTTTCCTCGTCTTTATTTATAACATGGCATACCATATGTCAGAAATAATACAATTACAATTATATTGTAAATATTTTCTTAATATTAGTGTAATTTTAGATTTCGTTTACAAATTACAAAACTATTACCCCTTCGGCAATTTGCGGCATCTATTTTGGAACTCCATCAGCTCGTTGTTGATTTCCTCAATGTTGACATCCCCCCACGGTATGTCGTAGTAGCTGCTGACTCGATCGATGACGTCATTGTACAGCTTGTACAGCTTTTGGAGGAGGTTCAACTCCTTCCTGATCTGAGCCAGCTCCGGGTACTCAGTGTGGGGAAGCCCGAAGAGCTCTTCGCCGCTTTGGTAAGTTTGTAACTTTCGCCACATACCGTCAAAACGATTCTGGAAGAAATTTCACGTTTGCACCTTGGTGAATTAATACTTTATCCCATTCGACGTACGACAAACTCTAACTCATAATATATCTATATTGTGAGTTAAGAGTTTTTTGTTGTTCTTGTATCTATAACTCGCAACCCCGCAAAAAAAGGTCCTCGGTAAAACACTGCTTATCGCTTATAAATGAGCAGTCTTCAATTAGTCCCGTTAGTTTGACACGGTTCCAACTTGCATACATTAGGACTTAATTTCTAATACACGATTGGAATAGACTGGAAATGGAACTTTCTCGAAATAATTATAGTAAGTAGTTGTCATCTTCACTGAAGTAAGGACGACGTATTTTGTTTGATTTTGTTCGGAACTGTGAATCTAGTTATTTATTGTTGTCTAATAATATAAAACTGAAAATTTAGTCTGTTTAGTTGTAGTTCCGGAAATTATTGGTTTGTATTAAAAAATAAACTTTCAATATTAGATAGCTTGTGGACAATAGATATAGGAAAGAATAAGGGAGGTTACAAACTTGGAACAACATTAATTTATCGGAGGCCTCCCTGGGCGTCAGGCCCGTTTGCATCGGGCCCGCGTGCCTGTACTCGTGGCAGTATTCTGCATTGTCCTCTCTGAACCGGTCCAGGTTGGCCCGCAGGTCCGCCTCGAAGGACGGCTGCATCTTCAGTAGATGCACCTGCGAGGCCAATGCTGTGGCCTGCAGCTGCTGCCAGGTGTAACGAAGGTTGTCCACTTGTTCCAGGTCTTCTTTACTGACTGGTAGTTCGTAGCGAGTAATTACATTGAATGCCTCCTGTGATAATATCGATAAAATTTTGGTTCTGTTAATTATATACGTGTAAAACCAACATTAAATTTTCAAAGATGGCTGGTTTTAGATGCTTGTTAACGGTCAAAAGGGAGTTTAAGTGTAAGAGAACATAACTGATAGAAGAAAGTCTTAGGACAGGTTCTTACTTCGACGGGGTCAATCTTCAGCTCCATGTCCACCTCCTGTTCTCTTATTTTCTTGAGGGTCTCCATGACCGTGCGCACATCGTCCAAATCGCGGATTGGTCGTTCGAGCTTTCTTTCCAGATCGTTCATGATCGCGTAAACGTAGTCCATTTCGCGTTTGTATTTCTTGCGCATGGCTTGACTAATTCTATGAGTGCCGTCTGTAATGTTATCATAAAATTTTAACATTTCAATTACGTAACTTTAAGGGGCCTTTTCACTTGGCATGTTAATAAATGTTTCATGTAAATCTAACTTATACTATAAAACAGCAGAATTTGCTTTTCAGCTGAAAGTGTTTCTATCTCTATTGGTTCGATTTGAAAAAATATTTCAGTCTCTGAGGGTAGGCTATAGGCTACTTTTTATCCCGAAGGGCCCAAGGGAACAGGTGTAGTGCGAGTTAAACCGCGGGGTGGTGGCAATTTTTTATATAATTATGTATATCTATGACTGAAATGTATGCCCACATGATGAACTCATATACACATAACGTTAACGAGTGAACCCGAGTAGATCTGGAGATGAGCTATGCCGCTTCAGAGACAGTAGTTTTGGCTGTAGCCAGCTTACTTTTGAGTTCTGTGGTAAGACCGAGTTTGAGTTTCTCCGTAGAGACGGCGAGGCAATTCCCGATGACGAGCACGTCCGGCTCGGTAGCTAGGCTGGCTTCCAGCTCGCTGTGCCTCTTCAGAGACAGCTCGAAGTCGTTCAGGTTCCACGCCAGCAGTTGGCGCAGAGTCTTCTCACATTTCCATAGGTAGTGGTAGGGGCGCCATCGCTTCACTAAAGTGTTCAGTTCCTAAATTGAAGTTTTTGGTTACGCGATATTACGTGGAATTTGATTTTAGTTTATTATATTTAGCACAGTTGAGTCCAAGATGATAAATATTAGATTACATTTTATGTAAATATAAATTTGATTGAAATCCATGCAATAACCTCAAGTGTTGCAATTATCCGGCCAGTCTCATAAAAGTAAGATTTATATTTTGACACTATTTAAATTTGTTTCAAGTACTGCCAATCTAAGCGGCCAATACTGAAGTTAATGTATTTAAACAAAACATCTAATAAAACTCACCGTTTTCACGTTCTGACAACACGTCGACAGCAAAGACAGCGTCTTCACAATTTCTTTGTTTTCCATGACGTAATTGTAAAAGTTCTTCTGTTGGAAGGGAAACGACGGTTTCTCCTCCGACTCAAGTCGGTAGTGCTTCTTCCTTTTCAGTTTAGCCGTGTCGGCGTTTTTCGTGACTTTTTGCGACATTGGCACCACCGACGCGACCTGTTCGTCAAGCTTCGTAACTACATCCATAAGCTGGTTGGACTGAGGACCCGCTAGTTTCTTCCAGCTAACCTGAACGGATCGGCACAAAGGGACGCCCAAGCAAAAACACCGAGGAATGCCGTGAAGGGATCAGAAAGGGTGCAGAAGGTTCGAGGTTTGAAGGTAACATTAGTGATCAAAGATGGAAAATGGAACAAGCAAGCGCATTTGATGTTTGCGGACAATACACAGTCATACACACAGGAAGTAACATAACACAAGACAGTTAACATCACACAAGGAAAGTGGAGATAAGAATATTTATTATTAATGAGTTCAACTTTGTGCATTTAAGTTTTGTGATATTATGAAGTTTTAAGATATGAAAAAAGTTTATGAGATGGCTTGTTAGATTTTTGAAGTGACATTTGAAGTGTTTCGACGTGCTTATAATTTTTAATAGTGCAAATACATTATTTCAACACAAAACATTATATAACAGTTTATGTTTTCATAACAAACATTTTTCTACAATTTATAGAAGAAGTGCCTAATTATGACATTTTACGTAGGTACATTTCCGGAGAAAATATTTGTAGACGAAAATGGTTTAATAATATGTATTATTCACTATTATTCTTACACTTTATCTATCAAAGTTATTAAAAAAAAAAGAGAATTGTCAATTATCTATGCATAAGATAGATTAAGAAGAGAAAATTTGATTTTTGTTTATAATACGTTCGTTCTATTATATCCTTCATTATTCATCACCGTGAACAGAGTCAAGATACGTAAGATTTTAGTTGACGTTCACAGAAATTGGATTTTTTTAGTACCTAGTAGCTTTTTGCTTCAATGTTTCATTTAAGGTGATGAGGGCATCCTTAGGCTACGGTGACCACTTTACATCATATCGGCTGCATAGCCTGTTTAGTCTATATAAATAAAAATGAATCGCCGAAATATATTTATATACATACGCGCGTAACTTCAGAACGACTGTACCAAATTGGATGATTTTTTTTTATGTGTTCCTTATTGTTAGGTTTTTACATAAGAAAATGTATTAAAAAAAGGACAAGTGAAGTTTGTCGGGTCAGCTAGTTGTATATAAAAAGAAAAAATGAATTACCCTAGACGTCTTGCCGCCAGTCCACTGGGCTACTCCCTTCGACAGCCCCGAGATCTGTCTGCCCGCAGCCACCAGCACTTCTTGGATCTCTTCCAGGGTTGGCTTCACAGACACGTTCGGGATCAACAGTGTCGCATGGAGGAGGAATATCGGTCTCTTTTGAGCATCTGCGATACCAATATAAATAAAAATCTATACATATAATAAAACTGTAAAAGATTGAACTGTGTTTTATTATATTGTGTCGGGGGATTTTTAAATTAATTACCTACTCATTTAGTCTTAATAATTGTTAACCTAATGAAAAAGAAAATCTAACATAAATTAACTCCAACGAACGTATTATAATATAAATAGAACATATTATTATAAAAATATATATGTACATGTAAAGTCGATTCTCGGGTCTATTCAGGTACCTATAGTTCCAGATTTTACAGGGCATACAGTCATGAGACTCAGAGGTCTCATTTAGCTCTATGGTGGATTTATGAGTGGAATGGTAATTCAGATAAGTATTGTGACTGGTTGCCCTTCGCTTATAAATGATCCCTTGTTATTCCACGATTAACTTTAACAATCTGCGCGGAAAAATAAACCAGCCGGCGATTTTATGTGTATCCTTCGTTCATAGATCAGCATGTTATTAAAACATACGCAACGGGTAAGTTGATACGTTTTGCGTTATTCTTTAAGTAGATATTTTTATAATGGCTTATAGGCATATCAACAAACAGCGGTACAAAAAGATGAATTTAATAGCTGTTTTAAAAAATCTGTTTCTAATAAATTATAAGGAGGATTTTAGGAAAACTGCAGTAGAAATATAAAGCAAAATAGCTGCGTCAACTACATTTTGCCCGCATTACTACTAGGAACTCATAGGTGTCATGCGGTTTAAACCCAGCAGTTTCTTAAGACGACCAAATATAGACCTTATTACTTATCATTTTAGAATGAAATTAGACTTCAAGGTTTTGCCCATGCGCTTAGGTAATATTCGTAAAGCGCATGTGCGAAAATATCTACCGAGCCCGAGAAAGCAAGGAATTTCACTAGGAGAACATGACAGTGTAAAAGGTTATCTTACATGGTTACCATGGCAACGAGTGGAAACAAGGGTTGACCAATAGAAGAACGGATCTGTTTTTGAGGTGTGGAGTTTACGACACGCCTGTTGGAAGCCCAACGCCCAATTAATATTGCTGTCTCTGTTCACACATATAGAAATTTGTGAGAGTGCGAACAGTAAATTTGAATGAGAGTAATTAAAAGCTGAACAAGATAATATTAACCTCTCACTCTACAACTGACAACTGTGATGTGAAAATTAAATAAATTTATTGTATCCTTCCATAGTGGTTTTTTTCAGTATATTATTTCTCCAATAAGTTCATTGTACTCAAAAGACAAAGTCTTGAGTTAAAATTTGATGTTATACATAAAGTTTCAAGGCTGTGTGGAGTACTTACAACACTGATGGTTTTCTATTATCCCCGAGTATATAGTCACTTAATGATACTGTACTATGATTTTATTCAACATAACAATTCAGGTCAACATATCTTCAGGTTTAATTTAAATATTAATTTATATTAACATCATAAGAGACATATCATTTACAAAGTACCGGACGGCACATGAGAGGACAGGTTCGGTCTGCTCAGTGGTTAAATTTTCATATCTTATTAGACAAAGTAGAATATGTATACTATATTAACATGCATCTTAATAATTTAAATCCAATAATAATAATTAACTACACTAATCTTGAAACATAGAAATAAAACTTATCTCAATAATAAAATATACTATTTATAAAACTAACAGCCCACCAACACGTCGCTTAAATTGAATCACCTTTATAGCAAATATAATTTTATTTATCAAATGTTTAAATGAATATAGCATTTCTTATGCAAATAACTATGAGGACACTTTTCTTTCCAAGCACCCTTTCGCAGTTGTAGCCAGAAAAACCGTAGTAGGCAATTTTTTATCCGCAATTTTACTAGGATTGAATAAACATGCAGTAGTATGCTACATTCAGGTATATTCCACCTTCGGTCTAGGTAGTAAGGGCGATTTGATTTATTACCCTCATAACCACGTGGTTTTGTCTGAAGAGCGCATGTCAAAACTGCACAACAAGGGGTAAATGTAGACGGAACACCAGGCGATCAGAAGTTACGAGAAGTTATGCCGGATAACTCGATCACTGTGTCATGCATTCTGAATAAAATCAATTCAAAGTACATTTTGTATACGTTTAGACTTTTTAATATCATCCCTAATCTCACTAGAGCGAAAAGTCTCACGAAAAAGTACATTAAATCTACATAGTGTATTGTAGATATATGTATAAGTATATAAGGTTTTAGTTTTTTGCCGATTATTTGTTTTTCCTTTTTACCCTTTTATTAATACGTCATAGGACGCATAATTTATAAAGTACTAGCTTTTACCTGCGGCTTCGCTCGCGTCAATTTGGGGGGAGAGGGTGTTAAGTAGCCTATGTCACTTTCCAGCTATTCAACTATCTCCACATAAAAAAACACACTAATCCGTTTTCACATGAAACACAGGCAAACAAACAAACAAACACACTTTCTCATTTATAATATCAGTATAGATAAGATCCTGAAATTGTATAGTTTGTTGGTTTAGCAAATGTGAATACTAAGAAATGATCTTATGAAAATGTATCCTCTAACATTATGCGCCTTTTTATATATTACTAGCTAAAGCCCGAGACTTCGTTGGCGTAGATTGTACAAAAAATTATATCCCTCGGGATCCGTACATTTTTTCGGGAGAAAAAGTAGACTATCTTTTATTCTAGGTCGTAGTAGTAGGTCGTAGGTAGCTGTGCCAAATTTCATCCAAACACGTAAGGTAGTTTTTGTGTGATTCGCATACAGACAGACAGACAGACAAAAATTCTAAAAACAATAGTTTTGGCTTCTATAGACCCTATAAAGAGCCCCTATATATTTTATCCTTAAATATCTTTTATGTAAAGACATAGCTCAGTTACAATTTTATTATATGTATAGATAACGCCAAGTTTGTATAGACTCACCGTCGGCATGGTTCTCGTCAGAGAACTTCCTGATGATGACATCGAGCGCGCGCCGCGTCACCTTGATCAGCACGTCCACCACCTTGCGGCTGTAGTAGCGACGCATTTCACTCACCGCGTTTTTCACCATCTCCTGTTGATGTAGGCATACATATGACCTTTTTCCCATAGGGGTAGGCGGAGACTACGTTCTTCCACTTCTTGTCCTGACACTTCTTTCGTTTCCCCCACAATCATCAATCTTTTCATACACGCTCGTCGGTTAAGGGTACTTCTGACGTACTCTTTTTAAGAACGTCTTTTATTTGGTCAAGATAAGTTCTTCTTCCAATGTCTCAATATAGACATAATTTGTCATTTTCTTTTAACATCATCTCAGAGTAAAGTGTACGACTCAACAGACAGTCTGACTATATAGTAACGACCCCCATGGGGGTTACCAAGCCTATCCGCTACTCAGGAGGTCTCCAATATATGTATTTACTACTCGTGATTGACACGAACAGTCCAACCAACAGATATTGCGAAACTTTTTTGGAAATAAAACGACAACAACAACACTTCGAATTCCTAAAGGTAGGTTTCTTAACACACTAATTAAATAAAATTAACAGGTAACAAACTATAAACATACGGTACAGTGATAATCATAATGTCGAGTTTTCGTAGACTTTTCGTAGAACAGTTTTCGTAGACTTTTCGTAGACCGTCTACGAAGAAGTGAGTTGTCTACGATAATAATCAAGCAAGCATGCGTCCGTGTCGTAGCAACTGGATTACTCAAAGGTTTTATACCGAGATGACTTGAGGTATTAACTTTATATTGTAAATTATGGTACTTAACTAATATTAGTGATCTGTGGAATAAGAGAGGAGAGGCCTTTGCCCAGCAGTGGGACACTTTAAAGGACTAAAAAAGATATTTGTATAGACTTGGCTGAAAGATAAATATTGTAAGAAGTTTAAATATCGCGTCAATTTAAACTAAGTACATAAATAATCACACCAATTCGTTGCTCCGTTTTGACGTGAAAGACTGACAAATAAATAAACACTGTTCACGATCATTTTTGATATATTAAGTTACAGCCATGTAGTTTTAAAATTGTTCAATAGATGGCGCTAGTATTAAAATAAATCGAGCTATATACTTGTATACAAAAAAGTATAAAACAAGGTCGGTTTCCGCTGTCCGTCCCTATGTGTGCTTAGAACTTTAAAACTACGCGACCGATTTTATGTATGTAGGTTTTTTTAATAGATTACGGTTTGAAGGTATAAGAAATAATAAGAATGCAATAAAATGAGTACATGAACAGTGAGAATGGTTTTTAGAATATTTATCTTTTAACCCAGACATCATCCCAATAAATAACCTCGTGAGAATAATATAACCTGCATTCCTTTGGAGAGACCCCCTGCAGGGGTGGAGAGCAATCGGTATGGGCTGTCAAAACACTCATAAACGGGAGTCCAGTCCTGAGGCCCGCTGGTTGAGGACTCGTTGGCGGACGACGCGGCCCCGCTGCCACCGGGCTCGTCTACAACACAGCAATTCGACGACATTGCAACTAAACATGGCGATGAACCCTACTTATATAAATAAATAATAAATAGTTAATAATTGAGTTAGCCCCAAAGTAAGCTAGAAGCTTGTGTTAGGGGATACTAACTCTGGCATAGGGATGTGACGACCCCATCGCCCACTGGGTTTCCAGTGCAGACAGTCAACGCAGGGCAACCTGTAAGGCA
>JADGIL010012348.1:0-10638 GCA_020352625.1 Cactoblastis cactorum | reverse complement strand
TTTTAAGAGAGCTCACTTTTTTATGTAAGAGGGAGGCAAACGAGCAAGCGGGTCACGTGATATTAAGTGATCTCCACCGCCCATAGATAAATGCAACACCCGCGGGGTTACAGAAGCGTTGCCGGCCTATAAAAACCGCAGCCCCTCCAGTTGGGCCTTCGACTCTCCCACTCACCGGACGGAGCGGGTGATAACCGCCATTCAGGCGTCGGGTTCTGTGGGTGTGTAAGACTGCCCCGGACGAGCCGGTCCATTCATGCTACAGGCTAAAGCCTGTAGCTGGCTCCACACCACTACAAGTAGTGGCTCCATACCACTACTAGCAGTGGCTCCATACCACTATTGACGATTCTTTATTGTAGATCGAAGACACTTTATAATCCTTTTACAGTCGCCTCATATGAATGTAGCTTTATATTGTAGGTAGGAACACATAAAGCGTTTCGTCTATGAACTTTTTACTCTTTTTTTTGGACGCTACTACGAACTCGAACAAATTGAGACGACCGGTTACGAGTCTTCAATAAATAATACGCAACGTAAGAATTTGGAATATACCTTTTGAGTTATAGAAATTTATTTGTTAATTTATTTTGATTTGTTAGGATTTCGTTCAGAGTTAATTATCTTCAGAATATCATGAACCACTAAAAACAATGCAATTATCTCTCTTTTACAGATGCCTAAAACTCCGTGTAGAGTAATATAGCTTATAAAGCTGTTGCGTCTTTATCCGTTAAGGGGTAGACAGAGCCAAGAATCGTGAGACTCGGAAGGCCATGTTTGACAACTTATGGGATGGAGATTCAGATATATTGACAGTTTATAGAAAGAATTTCCTTTTTTAAGCGTTTTTCCTTGATTGAATTTAACAATCTGACCAGAAAGAAACGTAATTAGCATTCTCTGATTTTCTGTTTCTCCTTGGTAGCTTAGTATGGCTTATGTAATTTTTTAAACTAAATACTTCTACGATTCAAGTCGTATTTTATTTTGTTCAGTTATTAAATACTTCAACAAACATCTCTGCATATTTGCACATTTACTCGCTAAAAATTTTAGCTATCCCATTTCGTATTTCCGAATCAAGAGTAGAGATAGAATCTTAATAACTTTTGTTTTCGTTGAATACCGCGCTCGCCTCCACGCTTCTTGTATGAATGTGGTCTAAGCTAACTAGCGGTTGATAGGCAGGTGTAATTAGCCAATCTGCATGCTACCGGTAAATGGAAACTGGCGATAAGCCGAGTAAACAGCGATGGCTCGCGATCGATTCCTAAGTGCTTAATGTGGTACTGAGCTTCCGTGATACTGGCTGAATTATTGGGAAATCTACATAGGAGTCTCAATTGATCATTCAAGGAAATAAGGAAATACGTAAATGGTGCCGTTTCTAATTATATCTATACATACATATATATTATCCCGCCTGTTTTCCACTGAGGTAGGCAGATATTACGGATTTCTGTTTATTATAATCCTTACACTAATCAATATCTTCCTACACGCTTTCTTGTTATGGATGCTCCTAATATCCTAATTAGAAACAATAATCTTCCATGCTGGTCTTTTTTTATGTAAGAGGGAGGCAAACGAGCAGGCAGGTCACGTGATGTTAAATGATCACCGCCGCCATAACTGCAACACCCGCGGGATCACAGAAGCGTTGCCGGATTTTAAAATGCACGAGAACTTTAAGAGGCCCGCTTTTCCCATTTGGGGAGGTTGGGCTTCTGGCTCTCCCACTCACCGGACAGAGCATGGCGGCTGACAGCCTCCATTCAGGCATCGGTCTTCTGTGGGAGCCGGCCCATTCATGCTACAGGCTAAAAAAGCATGCAGCAGACTCATACCACTATGAGCGAAAGAAAAACTAATCAATGTACCAGCTGAAGATTCCAATCAAGAGAAAGTGCTCGAATCAGGTATTCTCATAAGCGGCAAGCAACCTGTAAATATTTTTTTATTTGTATACATAGTAAATACCAAACATTCGTTGTATAAACTTGATACTATGCCCCTGATAACGCAAGCAAACGGCAATGACTCGTAATCGATACCTAACTATGTGCTTTATATGGTATTGAGCTTTTGTGATACTGGCTGAAATATTGATAGAATCTGGAATTATTGGTAAAGCATTTGCTTTAACTAAAAAAAAAGAAATTACAAAAAAGGAAGGACATGAAAGACATGGTCAACGATCCGAAAACCATCGGAACGTTGGTTAAATGACATTTAAGTTCAGTTCTACTTCTTACTATTACACTAACGAAAGATTGTAAGAATGAGACAATCTTTAAAACTTGTTCATGTTAATTATTGAACTTTAAAAAATTACAATTGGTAACTAAAATAAAACCTACAATTGCTTACATGGCACAATATTGACCCCAGAGGAATTCCCAGTGGAGCGAAGTCCAAGAAAAAGCATCTTATATAAAAAACATTAAAATTATTCGAGTTTCAACTGTAGTGTTTTGTGTTGGGAAGAGATATTATATATAAAAATCAAATTTTCAGTATTTATAAAAATATAAACACAGCAGCACACAAGTGATATGAATTCAAAAACAATTTTAAGTTTGCATTGAACATTCCGTTGGGAGGACGTGGAAATATGGAATTTATAAATATTTGCGTCTGATATATGTTTGCGAGTGTTACATGCAATTATCTTTGCATATTTTCAAAGATAAGAAGAATAGCTAAGGCAGTTCTTGTTATCATGAGCAATTTAAACGCCACTTTTTACGAACCTCGGATGCGCTTAATTTTCATGTGAACTATTGAGCAATACTTAATTGATTTCAAATTAAACAATGTTTAATGTTGTAAGTGGGACTTACATAGTTAAGCTTTTATTTGTAACATTAGTCAATTGGTTGAATTTATTAAAAGTTTGTCATTAGTGTCCTTCCTTTCATGATTCGAGTGTATTCCTAGTTGCTTCCTCAGCGGTGGATACGCCAGAAATCGGGGTCTGTTACTTAAACTAGGTGGGAAAGCAAAACGAGCTTACACTAGCCAGTACATTTTTGTGGTAACTTTATCACATCTTAAGGTTTGTGCACTAACATGTATAATGTGTTATTATAAATATCACATCTTAAGAACCGATAAACTTGATAAAAAAATGACCCTTGGAAAGCTTAAAACAAAAAAACATATAAAACTGATCTTCTTACTAATAAATTACTTGTATAAGTAACTAGAAGTGAGAATTATTCCGTAGTCAGTATAATTTATCATAAACTGTAGGTTCTTGTTGGTTTTGTACTGTGATTTTGCAGCTACAAGATAATAAGTATTATGTAATATTTAAGAAACTCGATAACACTGTTTGAATACTGCATTCTGCAAAAAGGACTTATAAAATATATGATAGTCTATCTTCAATGTTAGGCACAGAGAACCTGTATTAGGTTCTCTTAGCGAGTCGATTTGAGTAGGTCATTCCTGTGTACTGGTAGACCAGTACGACATCTCCGATACAGCACTATTATTGGCGCTATACAATTCAATAAGTTTGCAAAATAAGGTAGAATATGCAAGGATTGGCAGTCGCTGTGTGTTACATTGGAGCGACAAAAACACAAGCTCGTGTCAAAAAAAGCAGACGTTAAAACCGTTTGGTTTTAGTGGGTCCGATTCCCACATACCTTACAGGCTTCCCGTTGGCTGGTTGGATAAGACGACGTTTTTACATAAGAAAAAAAAAGGCAGCCGCAGGGTTTGACTGCAAATGCATCACTACAGCATACAAGTATTCATTTTTGGACACCCATTATAGAATACATGTTAAAATGCTGCATTGTGCCCAAAAGTCTGACTGCATCGTCTATTTGAACGACAATGCTAAGCCTCTGTCTAAGGAAGATTCCAGACATATCAACATAAACAACACAAGAGATCATATCTAATTGATTGCGTAGGTATTGTGTTAACATTTAAAAATACATTGCTAATGCAAAATCCGACATATGTCAGTCATAAATATTGTAGTAATACGTGTTTTGGTTTTATACTAAATTATATTGTTTAAACCAACCATGTGCTCGGTGTGGTTTCTTTTATCATCACGTGTATTTAAATCAAAATGTATTAAAGTACCAATAAACTATTTTCTTCACACACACTCACACACTATATTTTTTTCACACACACACTAATGTATAAGTATTTATTGAATGGCGGTTATCAGCCGTCATGCTCCGTCTGGTGAGTGGGAGAGCCGGGAGCCCAACTTCTTTACAGTTTTTTTACAGGCCGGCAACGCTTCTGTGACTCCGCTGGTGTTGCAGTTGTCTATGGGCGGTGGTGATCACTTAACATCTCATGACCTGCCTGCTCGTTTGCCTCTCCAGACATAGAAAAAAAAATTTTGGAACTCTTTTCAGAATGAAAAAAATATTCGTTTCTTATCCGAGCGTTATCCCAGTTGCATCCTCAGCAGTGACGCTTCAGAACCCGGGGTCTACTATCTAAACTAGGAGATTTGGAGAGGTTATTGGTTTTTACACAGAGCGACAACCATCTGAACTCTGCAGCCTAAAAAATATGCCAGAAACCAAGAAGGTTTATACATACGCTAGATGGCTATAGATCAAGAATGAAAAAATAAATAAGCTTTCCTATAACACTTAGATCATACAAAGCCGTCTAGGGCTTTATAAAATCAATATTGTATTGATATATGTATGTATGTACATTATCTCTAATAATAACTACACTACCTCCTAAATTAAATAAGACTTACAACATTACTGTTAAGTATTACTTGATACTTGAAAAGTTCAATCAACTCTAGTTGCTTGCCGTAACACTCATATATTAAAAGTGTGTGTACATTGTGTCAAACATTTTTGCGAAAAAATGCCGTGGATAAATATTTGCTACAAGAAGATACATATTTTGATGGTGTCATATGACGGGATACTATTTATATAACATTCTATATTTTTTTCTTAAAAATAGTTTTAATATTAATATTTTCCCGGGGGAGCCTTACTCCTAGGGAACGCGTCCCCAGGTGGCGGATAGGGGAATGCTCGGCAGATATGCAGGGTAGGGGGAAAATAAAATACCTTGAATATTGAATATGAACACGAAGTACTTATTAACTAAGTATAATTAATTATTACATTAATAGTTCATCAAGGATTTTTAATATATAATATGTATATGTATATGAATTCTGTACTATGCATCTAAATATTTTAAATACTGTCAAGGTGAGTACCTTATCTCAGGTCAATTTTTAAAAATAGGTAGTACATAACACATGTCGTAACTGTTTACATACTGTGTAGCATTTTGATGGATTATACCTAAATTGTATATGTATATTATATCTAGTAATCTAAAAAAAAATTGAGTAATGGCTTTGCGAAATACCTAAGGGTTTATTTAAGGTTCTTTACAGGTTATTTATAAAACTTTACCCTTACCTGCTTATAATTTCCTCACATTTCTACTGAGAGGTTCGATTTCCAAGCGGGTCAAAATAGAAAATGATCTTTAGGTCATACATGTTTACACATACTATATTGAATGAATTATATTATAAAATTAGCTGAATTGTCTAATGATGTCAGTTTATTGTATTAAATATTAATAGATATTATTAGAAAAATATAAAATTAATATTTTTTAAAGATTTCTTTGACGTTAAACATTTTTTCTGTCATAAAATTAACATAAATTTACATAACTAAAAGAAATTAGTGAAATTGTTCTATCCATTCACGCTTGATGCAATGCTTCCTCTAAGCTTTTGATTTAAAACTGTTATTTTTACTGAGATGAGTGATTTATTTTATTGTTTACTAGTGACTCACCCCGGTTTCGCATGAGATTAAAACCTTCCTCTATTAAAAAAACGCATCAATATCCGTTGCGTAATTTTGAAGATCTAAGCGTATATAGAGTCGCGACGGAAAGCAACTATTATATACTATATATTTATACTATGCATGCAGGGACCAAATGTATTTATTAACAACAGCCAGTATCAATTGGAATAATAATATGTATCAAATTCATTGTAAAATTTGAATAATTTGATAAAAAAGATTTAGATTAATCGCTTAATTATCTCTGTTTTATTACGATAAAACCAGTATTTGACTTATTTATGTATACGAGACTTTCTGAAGAAGAACATAAACCAGTTTACGTCATTATTTATAATACAGTTGTTTTTCATTCGTCGGCTTAGTCGGTAGTTCAATTGTTTAACTTGACAGGATTAATAAAGGATTTATAAATAGTTAATAAGATAGAATCTCGGCGACATTCGATCGTATTATTGCGGGCGGGCGCGGTGCCCTTGCATGACACTAATTGCTACCTACTTAGCGGAAGAAGCTACAAATTTTACACTTCTCCGTTGTATGTATTTATGTACCAAGCGGTTACAATATTTCAAAAAAATAATCACAATTTCAGATCTTCTCTTCCTCAAAAAATTTCATATCACATGACTAACAAAATCTTACAACACATTTATATTTAACCTGACTCAGTACTAAAGCTAATATAATCGTGTAATCTTCAATAATAGACTCAGTGTTACCGTCAATGATTTATTTCAGTAATTACGCGAATTACATCCGATAGGAATGTTAAGTAACACCGCATGCGGATGATTCAGCCGATTATACTCGGTCAATGCGCTAACATTTGGCGCCACGTACAAACTTCAATATCAAATAGACCACGCAATTTTCATGGTCAGTATAGAAAAAAGCATGCCATTATTTTAAGGCGTTTCATTATATATTAGAATAATAATCTATTATTAACAACCTGAACCTAAAATTTATTTTTATTTGTACATTAATGTAGTCATTAATGCAATATACCATAATCTACAAATAATAATAAGCGTGATCAGATTAAAATTTGAAGGCGTTTAATACAAAATTGAATTCTCAAATCGGTTTTAAGCTTCTTTACACAGAGGGTAAAAAACGGCGAAGCCTTATTACTAGAGTTCTACCCTAGATAGGTTTTACCCTACGAGTATGGAGCCCTAAAAAAGACCCTATTACTGTCGGTCACCGAGCTGTATCTTATAAACCGTGATAGTTGAAATATTCACAGGTGATGTATTTTTATTGCCCCTATAAGAAAAAATACTAAATACAGAATTAAATAAATACTTACTTTAGTAGGTACCATACAAAAAAATGATTTTTTTAGTTTGTATAGATCCTTCATGCGATGCGTTTGTATAGATCCTTCTTTTACTTTCAGCGAGAATAAGCGATTTCTAATCGTTGGAGTCTCAACTCAACTCGCGTGGTCTAGTTGATATATGTCGGATGGCGCCATGTACAAAGAGTCGTTTGCCGGCTGTCGTAGCCACTTTGGGAAATATGACTATTAGCGGTTTGGCCTACTTACAATAACTTTAAAATGAAAAAGCAAATAAAGGAATATATAAAGTAAATTGTTGCTTTTTGTGGCGCCACTGAGCAGCATGTCTTACTAATATTATAAGGACACAGGATAAATAATTACGTCTTTTTAGCTCATATTTGATTATTCGCCCGAATTGATAGACAAAGAAAAACCAGTGTAGGTATTTTGAGTAAAACGTAGACTAATTATTACGTGACTAAAATCATAGAAATTTGTATTTATCTAGATAAATTTATCTGGAAAGTGAAATGTTGGGGGCCTATATTTTTATTCCCTAAAAGAAATAGAGGCCTACATTTTGCTATTTTTAATTTCAATTTATCATCATAATAATCTATTTCAGCCCATTGCTGTGAACAGGTCTTTATTATGCCACACCTTTTACGATCATGTATCAGCTTTAATTTTTTCGATTACATATCAAATATTCAACAATATTACACGAATAACACGCGTAACTTGACAAAACGAACGAAAACATCGCCCACTGACCTACAAGTTTTGTCAAGCACTAAATGGATGTATTGTCGCAAAATATTAAATGTACAAACTAATCACCAATTTGCAGCATTTTGCTAATGTAAGTTTATGATTTATAATGAATCTTTTTTTCTTTTTAGACAATTAATAAGTAACGATGCAGTGTCCTTTTTATAATGGTCTTTCTAAATATGAAAGACAATTACAAAAAACACTGCATTGTACTTAGTTAGTTTTTTCACTATGTATTTTCGCTGAAAATACGGAAAAAGTATCAATTTTTGCTATTTAATTTGAATATGCATAGATTTAAAATCTTGCTAATAGACAATGGGCTAACAATATGGCACTATTTTAAACTCACGTATAAAAATACCAACTTATAAGGTCACAGTCCAGCTTTGAGTATAATGACCCTCGGCTGCGTCTATACCGTAATTGAGAAAGAGTCGACACAATAATTAGGAAACATAGTCCGGACCGTAAAACATTAGCTTTTATCGAATGAAGCATAGGGTTTTTTCGGCATACCCTCTAGATCTCTTATAGATTATTTTTGACATACATCAAAATCTTATATGTACGAGTTTTTATTCTATGCTCACACTATTTAGTGGTATTACGGCCTTATCTTATCAGATTCTTCGTTTGTCGTGCACGGCAAATATCGTCGGTGTCCATCACTTTTCAGTGTGTGTTTGACTTTACTCAAAAGCGAAAATAGGCAGTTAAATAATATGGAAAATTGTATTTTCTTAATAATCTGTTTAACATAAACGTTTATTTGTAAAGTAAATAATAAAACTATTACGAAGCTAAAATATAATCATTAGCAGTAACTTAAAAAATAATGAAAGTGATTAGATTACAATTTAAACTAAGCATTTTATTCTCTATTTTTTTTAATTATTAAAAGAAACTAAGTAATTGTTCGCTATAAAATAATATGTTTATCTTCATTATTACGTAAGCAAAAAGTTTATTTTAATTTATTAATCAGTAATGAATAGTAAGTTTGAGAGAACATGCCAACTTTATGCTTTTTAGGGTTCCATATCCAAAGGATAAAAACGGGACCCTATTACTTAGACCGTTATCTACCTGTCCATATGTCGTTAGGCTCTATCTCATAACCATGATAAGTAGAAAGTTAAAATTTTCACTGATGGTATATTTCTGTTACCGCTATAACAAAAAATACTTAAAACAATATAAAATAAATATGTAAGGGGGCTACCATACAACAACCGTGATATTTTTTGCAGTATTACAGAACCCTTGGTTAAGGAGTCCGACTCGCAGTTTGCCGGGGATTTTTCTTAAGGCACGAATAAATTGCTTTACTTGAAGTTTTAGTTGAAGAAGCCCGTTTAAACTAAGCATTAAATGTCTTCAATCAATCATTTCAATTAATCATAAGTTCTGCTTGTACCGCTCTATTAAAACAACGCTTTATTAAGAAGATCTGTCAATCTGTTTGTGCTCGCACAAAAGATAATCGGCGCTCACTAAATACTTGCATTGAATTTAGATTGACAGCTGTCAAATTAGCGATAACTATCGCATGTTGGCTTGTTATCCCGGCAAAAGATTAGTCGATTTGGATTGGCGGTGTTTAGGAGTGATTCATATGAATGTATATTATTGAAGTGAAATCTATATATGTATATAATAAAACTATAACTGAGCTTTGTATGTACGCCGTTTTTTAAAGGCCGGCAACGCTCCCGTGACTCCCCGGGTGTTGCNNCCTGCTTGTTTGCCTCCCTTTGTCATAAAAAAACGTACATGGGATATATTAAGGCAATTTTTTAATAATCTTTTGTCTTTCTGTCTGTCCGTATTTTTGTACACGTATCACGCAAAATGTTACTGGACGGAATTTGATGCGGTGTCCACAGTTGTTTCGTGAACGTCTAGCGTAGGTATATGGTATAACGTACATATATAGGTATTATACAGGCACGCGCAATATTGACAATAGTAGTAATGCGTGAACATAAACTAGTATACTAAATAAACAGGATAAGTAGTACAATTTTATTTTAATTTATTTCAAACTAATTGCGAAAGTATGTACTTAGTATTTTTTATATCTATGTTTTTTGGTTAAAAAATATAATACTCGAAAAATGATACATATAATTTTTATTTTTTATGCTGACGGGCCTTTGAAGGTCTAATATCATAATAAAGATTTGATTTTCGATTCGGATAGTTTATTTCTTGTTTCGTCTTACTATTAAAAACCAGCTTATGCCCGCGACTGGGCCCGTGCGTGACTTATTACTCTCAGTATCTCGGATTCTTAGCGGCGTATCAAGATGAAACGTACGTTATATCTTGTAGCAGAGAAATGTGAAGACTACATCAAATTTGGTCCAGAAACTTAAGCGTAATGGGTGTATACTGACAGGCAGACAATAATTATAATAAATCGTTTTGAATTTCGATGATTCTAAAAAGATCTCGTTCTCAATTTTTTTTTTCCTTAATATTTCCCAAGTACAGACAAGCTGGGTTATAGTTTTATTAGATACTAGCTTTTGCCCGCGGCTTCGCCTGAAATTTGGTCTGTCAATAAGAACTATTCAAGACAAACAATCCTACGGTACATCATCTTTGTAACTACAATGGTTTAGGCAGCTTACGCAATCTGATGTATTACCTATTTTACCGTAGAGTTTCATTCAAATATATAGTTTTTTTCGTGAAAGAGTCACATACATA
>JADGIL010012329.1:196-13701 GCA_020352625.1 Cactoblastis cactorum | reverse complement strand
CAGACAGAAAGACACGTCAAACTTATAACACCCCTCTTTTTGCGTCGGGGGTTAAAAAAGGCCGTTTGGAAAAAGTCCACAATCAGTCGGCCATCTGGGAGCGAGCAGTAAGAGGATTGCCTCATCTGTAATTCATTACGCGTTTGATTCTTGTAGCGGTCGACGCGGTATCGATTGCGTGGCTACCAGGAGCGCAGCGGCGACCAGGAGTTTCTATTTCTGGGAGATTTTAGAAGAGTACGGTTCAATTGTCTATCGTTAAAAAGCCGATTACACTGAATAACATCAAGTGCACTACATCGTTTAGGCCACTAGATGTAGGGTGGTGTAATGTAGATGTAGGACCCTACATAGGGAGATAAGAGTAGAACGACTGACCTAAATGGCTTTGATTTGATTGCAAGTACGGGCATAGAACGCCTACATAGTCGGGTTCCTTCATACATACGTATATACATGCTTGATTTCACACTTCCTCTCAAACCTTAGTTTATCTTTACCGAAGTGTATTTATTGTAAAAATGTAAATCAACTGCTGTAAAATGCTAAATGAATAACATAATTATGGTCACGACATTTTACCATTGACCAGACAGAGGCACCTTCACTTACGAAACTTTATACCACGTACGACCACACCGTGGAACGAACTGCCTGCAGCGGTATTTCCGGACCAATACGACATCGGAACCTTCAAGAAAAGGGCGTAGAAATCCCTTAGAGGCCGACAACGCTCCTGTGATCCCCGGGTATTGCAGGGGTCTATGGGCGGCGGTGATTATTTAACATCACGTGACCCGCCTGCTCGTCTGCCTCTGTCATAAAAAAGAACTTACTACGTTTCATTCCCATTATCTAACGGCTAAAAACTACTTCCAAAGCTCTGTCTACCCCGCAAATACCAGTGACTCACCGACAGTGGTGAGCAGCATGTTGTCGAGCAGCAGCGCTATGGCCACGATGATGAGCACCAGCTTGCGCGACTCGCGGCACGCGGCGATGCGCGCGCGCCAGCCGCCGTCCGACGCCACGCCCATCATGGAGGGGGTCGGGGGGATCTGGCAGTAACATCATTTTTAAGTAAATCATTGCTGAAATAAATTAGCATTACATAAATTGACGATTCAAAAGTGCTAGAAATATCTATACATAGAATAAAACTGTAACTAAGCTTTGTCTGTGCATGAGAGATATTCAAGAAAAAAATTTATACGGGCTCTTTTTAGGGCCTGTAGAGGCCAAAACGATTGTTTTTAGTTTAGAATTTTTGTTTGTACGCGAATTACGCACAAACTACTAGACGGAATTTGATGCAGTTTTCACAGTTGTATTGTAGAAGGTTTGACCTTATAACTTATTAAAATGAAACAAATTTAACGGATTTTATCGCGATTTAATCACAAAATCCGTTAAATTTGTTTCATTTTAATGTCTAATATTCGCGTAAACTTAAGAAATAATTGTGTTTCATCTTGATACGCCGCTTAGAACCCGAGATATTGATAATAGTAGTTACGCGCGGACGACGTCGCGGGCATAAATTAGTAAATAAATATGTATATTAAACTTTAACTTTAGCGGCAAAATTGTATTTGTATCTGAAGGTATTCTCTAAGGTGAAAAGGGAAAAAGCCATCCACCCTTTTTCTCCCACTTCAGCCCATGCCCAGCAGTGGGCTGAAAATAATGATTCTTCTCAATATATGTATGTAATTGGACAATGCAGCGTCCCTGAAGGACTATAAAATTTGTAATGATTTTTTTTGTAACAATTTTTAGTTTTAATTTTGTTTTTTTTTTTTTTAGTTTTTGATTTACATCATATAGAGGAACAATTTGTTTATTTCAATAAATAAATAAAAATTATATTGGCACAAAAAAATCTTGTGGAAAGGGGAGCGGATACAAACTAATCAACATCGTGAAATATATATTTTTAAAATAAATGGAACGCACGGATCCCTGAAAATCACATGAAAAATCTCTTACATCTTAAGAATTGAAAACCACGAGAACATTTTATTACTGTTTCAATAATCGCGGAGATAAGCAGCCGCCCGGGGAAATCAAACCTCAATCGCCCTTTATTGATACAATACGAAGGTATCCCAATACTCTGCTGTCCTCCACGCAAATATGGGGGTTTAACAGGAGATCATATTGTTATTAGGGTGTCTGTCCGTCTGTCTGTATCTCATTAACCGTGACAGCTAGATAATTGAAATTTTCATACATAATGTATTTCTGTTGCCGTTGCCATACAACAAACGTGATTATTTTGCATGTTTTTGCACGATATTGATAAAAAATACAGTTAGATGCTTGAAATATTGACACAATATGTATTTATATAGTAATTTTAAAAATTAGGAATTGAATTAAAGTTAATTAAGGGGGGCTCCCATACAACATACATTATTTTTTTGCTCGTTTTAACTGGATATTGATAAGATGGAGGGCCGTTTGTTATAGATAATGGTACGGAACCCTTCATGCGCGAGTCCGACTCGCACTTGACCGATTTTTAAGACATCTTCTCAGGTTCTAAGCGGAGTATCAATATGAAACGTACGTTTTATTTTAAATTAGACCTTCTACATACATACAACTGCGAAGACTGAATCAAATTCCACCCAGTTGATTTTGCGTGATACGCGTATAAACATACATACAGACAAAAAAAAAATCGTTTTGGCTTCTATAGGTCCTAAAAACACAAGTACATACATAGCTCGGTTACAGTTTATGTATAGAGTTTTCGTCAAGTATGCAACGAAAATGTTATGTACTGTGAATAGTGTGAGCTCGCTTCGCTTTAAGCTAAGTAAGATCCAAATGGATTGCCCAAAGCAATAAATCAACCAGAAAATTCAAAATTATCATACGAAAGACGGAAGAAGTCTGCCGGCGCTGTTCGTTAGCGGCCGCGCTCATTTCCGCCCGCCATTTGCTTTTCGCGCGCCATTTTCAATTGTCAACTTTATTTTTAATTGAGCCAATAATTTTTACATTCAGCCAGACTCCCTGCGTTCGCGAAATGAAATTCTTGAGAGAAATATGATGGCTATTTGTGAATCTTGACTTTATTTTTATTGCTAGCTTTTAATCTTTTATGCGTTTTATACAATGCATTTCCAAATTTCTCAATATTTTTTGAGCAGATTTTTAGGGCAGCACTATATATTTATATTGTGGCTTTAAAAAGTAATATATGTATATATTTAAAAGTAATACAAATATTTAAGGGGGGCTCCCATACAATCAACGTGATTATTTTGCAATAATTTTCTCGAACAGGTGGAAACTTCAAATAATGCATTTCGTTGCCTTATTATAGATAATACTGGTACGGAAACCTTTTGTTATACCAAACTAGGCTGTCATTCGACCATTTTTCACAAGTTATTATGGAGAAATAATAAACTGAGCAGCTAAATATAACTGAAATGACCTGCAAATTTTTTAAGTGAGCAACAAAACATCACTTTTTGCATAAATAATTGTTCAAATAGTATTTTTGTTGGTTATGTTAGTATGTTGGTCAATTAAATACAATCCGTCGTTAATTGATGACGGCGTCGAAGACGGAGCTGCCTGCCTGAGACCAGCCTATTCACTCTTGCCTAATTTAACTTTTTAGCTTTTTTTGTATCCCCTCGAGCTTCGTTGCTGTCGAATTCGTACAATTAAGGAATTTTCAACGCGAAAGTGAATTTAAGCATAATTTACTAATACTTACTTGTACTTGTTAATTAAATCGGGGTTTTGTATGAAAATTAACCGCTGCAACACCCGCGGGGTTGCAGAAGCGTTGCCGACCTATAGGCCTCCCTCTATAAACGCTCTCCCCATTTGGGGAGGGCGGAGAAGTTGGGCCTCCGGCTCTCCCACTCTACAACACTACTACAAGTACTGGCTCCGTACCACAAAAAAAGATAGACAGATAAGTCTTTATAATTTCAGTGTGGAACCCTAAAAATCTTTTTAGGGTTCCTCAAATACAAAGATCGCAGTAGTTGATACGGTTCGCATGTCTCAAACACCGTCATTACGAGCTCAAATTACGAGCTCGACCAATACGTGTCGGTTACGAGGAAGTGTCGACTTATCAGATCGTCTGGTTGCTCGTGTCTCGTGTACTTTAAACGAGTAATTATTATACATTTGCTACGCTCTCGGGTTCTGTTCACTTAAGAATATCGGGATTTAAAATATCATGCGCTATTGCAAGTTCGATGATAAATGTGTACCAAACTACTTCCAGGCTGGTCTGAGGGCGAAAGACAAGCGTAAAATGTGATAGCTCCATCTTTTTCTACGCAGATTGTAAAAATCAATCAAGGGAAGGGGCTAAGAATCAGAAATAATTGTCATAGGTGACGGGCTAGCAACCTGTCACCATTTCTGAACATTTTGCTAAGCGCGGCCTTCGAGCCTCGCGACTCTTGACTCTGTCTACCTCGTAATGGATAAAGACGTGATACTTTATCTGTATTTTCACTATAAATCGATTTAGTGATGGTGAAAATAAATTTATACATATAATAAAATTGTAACTGAGCTATGTCTGTACATGAGAGATATTTAAGAAAAAAATAAATAGGGGCTCTTTATAGGACTCATAGAAGCCAAAACTATTGTTTTTAGAATTTTTGTCTGTCTGTATGTTTGTACTCGCATCACATAAAAACTACTGAATGAAATTTGATGCGGTTTTCTCAGTTGTATCGTAGAAGGTCTGACTTAAACTATAGCATAGGTTTCATTTTGGTACGCCGCTTAGAACCAGAGATACTGACAAATGTAGTTACGCGCGGACGACGTCGCGGGCATAAGCTAGTAAATAATAAAATATTTGTACATTTTAATTTCAAACCAACTTTGCTTGTAACTTATAATTTAGTTGACTTTATTAGACTTTTGTCTCTTTCAATTTTATTATCAATCAAAATCTGTATTCAGAAATTGGAGCCCGATTGTCAATTCAAAGGTCTAAAGGTCTATTAGAACTTCGTAGGCAATTTTTCACGTCAGTAAGTAATTTGTTAAAATCTTAATCAAGCTACAGACTACCAGCATTTTGGAACAAATTAATAGTATTATATACTGAAATAATATACCATCACTTACGTATATTAAAAATAATAGTTTCAGGCGTCAAATTTTTGGTTTTCTTGTGAACAACTTTTTTGGCGGATATGTATAGGATGATGATGGATTAAGAATGGTCTTTAAATAAATTAATTAAGCATATATTTATGTACAAAACAATTTCAATAAAATCAAGTCAAACCCGCGAACGAAGGGTTCCGTAGAATTATAACGGCAACAAGTAGACGCTAGAAAAATTCACGGAATAGGTATTTATAAATTAACTTTAAAGATTAATAATTACATCGAAATTAAATAAATATTTAATCGGGGTCGTGATTCTTTTGTATTTTCTCATAAATAATGGCACGAAACCCTTCGCGCGCTAGTCCGACTCGCACTTGGCCAATAATTAGTATTTGTTGTAGCGGCAACAAAAATACAATTGTCAATTGTTGAAGTGAAAATTTACTCTCTCTCTTTTGCGGTTTATGAGATACAGCCTGGTGACAGACAGACAGCGATGTGTTTTACTAAACCCTAAAAATAAGAAAAATAATCCTTTAAACATATATAATTTATTTACTTGGTAATTTAATTACAAGTAAAACTTATACATCTGCAAAATCGAGGTCTGTATATCTTGCAAATTTTGGTTTTAAAAAATCATAGACATCAACAGTCAGTCAACAATCAATATATTAAAAAAGTAAACGAAAAAACCAATTTGAATAAAAGTTTTATTAAAATTTCTTAATTTTAATGAAAAAAGATCGCGAAGTATCTTATATGAATCTTTCAATAAATCTGAGATCGTCGAAATATCTATAAAATATAAGGCTATCAACAGATTTTATCTCGCTTAAGTGATAAGAGGCCGTCAAAGTACTCCGTTCCGTGTCAAAAGCCCTCAAGGAGCCCTTAAGTATCCCGAGGGAATATTTATGAATCCTATAGTTATGTACAAAATATTGAAATTAAGAAAAAAATACTTACTCTAAATATTGGCCGTCAAAGATTCACCATCCATCTTCCGAGAAAAAAAAATTTAAAAAATATATTGTCTATTTATTTTGAAAATGGAACGTGTTAGCGGCACGGAGTCGAAAAGCCAACTGCGCTCAGCAGAATTCAAAATTCGAATGACTTGGAACTGACTAAAAATGCTTGATCTCTGATATAAACGCTATGTACCCCTCAGTGAAGAAATTTTATGGCAGTATAAGGGACAGGGGAGACCTAGATATAATGGTCCTTTCTTATCAAGCTTCAGTATCGCCTATTGTTCGATACTGGTCGTTCTGCAGAGTCATTAAGGTTTATTTCTGTATGCAATATACGTTTTACACGAATGGTATTAAAGAGTACAGGATTATCGACTCTATTTTTATTACTTTTAGAGTTAAAATGCCGTGTGTTGGTGTTTAAAGCTACAGGTTTTCGATATGGTCACGCTGAAAGCTGTGGAGAGTAAGGAAAAAGGTCGTATCTGATTATTATTATCCTTCCCTTACTTTTATGTTAGTCACTAGCACTGCCCGCGGCTTCGCTCGGAAAATTGTTTTTGAAGTTAAAAATATTTGTATGTACGTTTATTTTTATTATTTTTTTTTTGTTTTTGCACACGTCGCTACCATTAACATCACTTCTCCTCTTTCGGGTCTACTGGAAGAGATTTCTTTTGAAATAAGTAGCACCTTTGTACTATTTTTAATAAAATTATTTTTTCCTATGTACATATATTTGTGTAAAAAAATAAATAAATAAATAAAATAATTGAAACTAAACTGTCTTAATTCAATTGTGTTTAAATTGATATTAATTGACATTGTTACGTAGAGACCTCTTCTTTTTCATAGTATTGAAATTAGATTATTTTTAGTAGAAATAAAAATCAATAAATAATTAAAGTTATATATTACAAATTGCATCGTATGCCCAGGCCTTAGGCACAGACACTTGACAAAGTCAACATTAAAAACATGATTCCAAAGCAAAAGTCCTAAGATTATAATAAAAATCGCGACTTTTATTTCACTCGAACGACGATCATAAAAATCAAATTAAATATTTCCTTTACGACCTTCTCCTCGAAGGCCCGGCTGAGAGGTCCTTAATTTTTGTTTCTGTCTCTCTCTAACGCCGCAGGTGGAGTGTCGCCGTCCCTGTCTACACTTAAACGGGAGTTCTACATAAAATTTGGTGGATATAACTAGTGATATTTATTCAACTTTTACTAATTTATACATTAGTTTTAATGTGAAAGTGTGTTTGTTTGTTTGTCCGTCTTTCACGTCAAAACGGATAAGTATGATTTTTTAATATGGAGATAGTGGAAGGGCCGGAGAGTGACATAGGCTACTTTTTGTCTCTTTCTACTCCCCCACACCCCGATTTCGACGCGAGAAAAGCCACGGGCAAAAGCTAGAGTTTAGTATAGAAGCTGTGTCATACGGCTTCATTCGTTTAAGATATGTGTATAATTTTTAAGGGTTCCGTATCTCAACGGTAAAAACGGAACCCAAAGGATCATTTTGTTGTCCGTCAGTCTGTCTGTCAAGATCCTTTTACTCAGAAACGCGTGGAAGTATCAGCTGAAATTTATATCAAATACAGATACTATTTCTGAATCTTCATTCCACCAATAAGCCTACCATTTTGCTAAACGTGGCCTTCAAATCTCGCGACTCTTGGCTCTGTCTACCCCGTATAACAGATAAAGGCCGGATACTGTATCTGTACAGATACTCAGATCTACGGTCCCTTGGAGCTGAAAAAATCAAACTTCTAAGCCAACTGAATTAGAAGACACGGCTGTTTGTGGAGCCCCTTTTCGTCTGCGTACGGAAGCGAACGCTCCGTAAGCGGTGAATCGGTATAATGCGTACAAGTGTGCTCCTTTTCAATCGGTAAAATGCGAAAGGCCGTCGGTCAGTGTGGCCCGAACCTAATTTTTTTTTTTATGTCAGAGGGAGACGAACGAGCAGACGGGTCACGAGATATTAAGTGATTACCGCCGCCCATAGACAACTGCAACACCCGCGGGGTTACAGAAACGATAACGGTCCATAAAAAACCTCCGCCCTCCCCATTTGGGAATTATTAAATATGTAAAGTTCTCAAATAATCGAATGTGCATCAAGCTACGGCGTAGGTGGTCGTAGCATCTGTAGCGGTCACGCTACGATGCGCTACGATGGGTCTACGGCGTAGCCCCGATAAGTAATTAGTTGAAACTTTTTACGTTGCTTATAAACTTATAAGGAAACTAGTGACTACCACGCGGTTTTACCCGCATTGCTCTCATTTTTTTTAGTAATAATGGGATAAAAAGTAGCCTATAGCCTTCCTCGCTAAATGGTCTATCTAACACTGCAAGAATTTTATATATCGGACCAGTAGTTTTTGAGATTTAAACCAAGCTCTTCCGCTTTTAAATAAATGTATATGAATCTAAGTTTTTTCAGCATTTCTTTTTAGCAGCAGTCATTACGAAATGTTAGTAGCTTATAATTTTTTGCCCCCTTTCTAGCATCTGCGATCGAGTCTCTAGTAATTATCAGATAAGTTCCATGTCTATGGGTTTTGTGGAGCCATCCCATGAGAAATCCCCATCTCAATATATTCACAACTAGCTAATGCCCGCGACTTCGTCCGACCAAGGGATATTATAATATCTGGTCAGCTCCTTGCTCGGTTACAATAAATTATATCCCTCGGGAACCGTACATTTTTCCGGGATAAAAAGTAGCCTATCTTTTAATTTAGGTTATAGTCCATCGCTATGCCAAATTTCATCCAGATCTGTTCGTTAGTATTTGTGTGAAGCGCGTACAAACATACAGACAGACAAAAATTCCAAAAACATTCGTTTTGGCTTCTATAGGCCCTATAAAGAACCCCTATATATGTTTTTCTTCAATATCTCCCATGTACAGACAGCTCAGTGACAATTTTATTATATGTTTAGATATTCTTAGTATATTTTAGATGTTAATCAAATCAGCGATCGCTGTAAGGTCTAAGGATTTTGAATTTGTCAGACACCAAGGCAGCACTGGTCGCCTGGCCCGGTCCCGGCGTGACCCGCCGGGGCCCCGCACCACTGATTAACGTATAGTGCAGAATGATGTTCCCAGAACATAGCACAAAGGTTCAGCGGAGTCGACCAAGTATAAAAAAAAATTTTTTAGTTAATTATATATTTACCCATAATTTATATACAAAGTTGACATATAATAATAGAATATTTACTACCAAAAATTTTTTCTGCCGTAATTATATTAATTAGCATTGTAATAGTGAAAATATTAGGAGCATGTAAGCTGTTAATTGTGTTAGTTAATCTGTGTTTAATTTATAATTAAAATCACTATTAAATTTATTTAATGACAAATAATCAACATGCAATCAGTTATAAACTATTATATAATTTAAATTACCTTCTTCATACTTTTGGGATTCATAAAACTACATTTATAGCTTCTGTGCTACTCCTTTTTCCTACAATTGCTAAGTTTTACTAAATTTCCTCAAAATTGGACAGCAATTGAGCTACGTTGAAAACGCAAGTAACTGTCATATTTAAAATAATAACATTGATATATTTTTTATTTAATTTAACATTTCTAATCAACTCCACAGATTTATTAGTCCATTTCATCATTCCTAAGGGTCTCTAAGTGTTAGATAGAGAGCACCCGGTCAGCCGGTCAGTGAGGGGGAAGGAGACAGACTACGCGCGTCATACACAGATGGAATTTCATACACTCATGAATAGTGTTTAGAATAGTGATGGTCTTTAATTAGAATTGTAAGAAGCTTTCATATAATGTACTAGATTTTGCTCGCAGCTTCGCTTGCGTCAAATTCGAGGGAGGGGGATAGAATGAGACAAAAACTAGCCTATGTTACTCTCCAGCCCTTCAACTATCTCCACATAAAAAATCACACTAATCCTTTGCTCCTTTTTGACGTGAAAGACGGACAAAAAAATAAACAAACACACTTTCCCATTTATAATATTAGTAAGGATTAGTATGAATTATGTCTTTTTGCCCTTACGAGGTAGACAGAACTAAAATTCATATAATAAATTTAATGATTTATAAAAAAATTGGTTAAGATATTGTAATCTTGGGAAAAAAGATGTTTCGATGCTCATGTTGTTGGTGCCAAACGATATCTTGCTTTTACAACAACCAACATCTGATTCTAGTTTAACCTTTAGGTTGCGGAGGTCACACGGACCCCGGGCTCTAACCGCTGAGGTTGCGACTGACGTTTGGATGGCGACTTCCATAGTGTAATGGTTAGTGTATTTTTATTCAATTTTGACTTGTAAACCTTCACAAAAATATTATAAAAAATATTATGAAGCTCTCCCGGCGTAATAGGGACCAAAACTGCTTGAGTTTCTTTCGGCATTTCTTCTCAGCAGTGGTCTTTCCGAAATGCTGGTAGTCTATAGTTTGAATGAGATCTAAATCTGATCTGCCCTGCTTTTTAAAGTCCGGCAACGCTTCTGAGACCCCGTGGGTTTGCAGTTGTCTATGGGCGGCGGTGATCACTTAACATCACGTGACCCGCCCGCTAGTTTGCCTCCCTCTTATATAAAAAAAACCGATATTTTGTTGGATTTTGTTCGGAACTGTGAATGTAGTTCTTGATCGCAAATTGAATATATCAGTGACGAAGATGGATGCTCAGTCATAAATAACTGTATTCCAAGCGTGAACAGAACGCAAGTTCAGCAAGTTGTAGAAAATTAGCCCAATACGAGCGGAGTCACGGGCGACCCGGCGACTGCAGACTGTTCATTGCAGGACCCGCACACTGGTTATTTCGCCTGTTCAATGAGACATTGTTAAGCCGGCGAAGCGAGCACACACTATCCCACAACCAGAAATACAACCACATCTCTAAAAGTTTTAACATATTTTTTTTTATGTTAGATGGCGGCAAACGAGCAGGCGGGCCATGTGATGTTAAATGATCACCGCCGCCCATAGACAACTACAACACCCGCAGGGTCACAGAAGCGTTGCCGGCCAAAAAAAAACCCCCGCCCTCCCCATTTGAGGATGGCGGAGGCTTTTTGTAGTAGGTTTTATATAGGGCATGGTTTATTAAATGTTTAATAAATATATAGGGACAAATCACACAAATTGAGTTAGTCCCAAACTAAGTTCACGACTTGGGAAACTAGGTATATATACTATATACACATATAGATAAACATGCACGAAACAGACCAATCAGAAAAAATACCATTTTCCATCATGATCATCCTGATCGAACCCTGAATATCCTGAGTAGCGGTCCAGCACGTATATTGTTACATCACGGAGGTCCTACATACAAATTAACTATAACCTCAAAAAAAACAAGATAATTTTAAGCACTTGTGAAACAACTCTGTCCGGCCCGTTTTAGAAAGACGATAACTAAATCTTTTATTGTTATCTGAAGATCAGACGTCGGTGAGACATTTTACAGGTCAAAATTACATTAAAACAATAGCCCTTTCCCTCGCTAACCTGTTTAAGAAATAATTTATTCCCTTTTATTGTATTGCTGAAGTTTTCACTCGCCAATATCTTTTGTAAATATTTTTTACAAATAATAAACCTTAATAGTTACGATTCAAAGTTGAAAATTGTTTGAATACAGAAAAGACCATAGGTTATGTAGGAAACCAAACTTTTATCGTCTTAATTTAGAGTTCATCATTGTGTGCCAGTATTATTGAGATGTCAACGGTGAGTTATTTAAAACTGAACTAAAATGCCTAGTGATAAGGTTGGATTTTGTATGTTCTGAAGTGTTTTGAATGGTTTTGTAGGGAGAGTAGGTTTTTGGAGAAAACGCGGAATTACACAAAATGCCAGCTTATATGGAAATTAAAAATTTTACACTAAGGTCAGGGATTTCTTCTAAGGAACACAATACTATTATTCCTGAAATTCTTAGTTCTACCAATAAATCATCTTTAAAATGAGCTCTATAAAATGATGACCATTAATTTTGTTCACACCGCAACGGAAAAAAGTAAGTATTACTTCTAAAACCATATTAAGTAAGTCTAGTCTTAGGTTTTTGTATGTTATTCTGCTGTATAACCTATATTGCTGAAAAGTGTCATTCAAATCCAATAGTTTTATCTTGAAATAGTAACAAACATACATTCTTACAAACTTTCGCATTCCCAAAATGGAATTTGGTTTGTAGCTTATAATATAGTCTACAATTCAAATTCCACGCAAGCGAAGCCGCGTGCAAAATCTAATTTTATTACAAATTGTTCATTAGGTAGTCGAAACTTGCACTATTTTCGTAACACAAAAGTCCCGATAAACCGTCACTAATAGTCACCCGTCGAAAGAATTCGCGAGTCTCCAGTTATTTAATAAAGTCCGGGGCGCGTGCCGGCCTCCGGCGGCGGAACACGAGGGTATTTGACGATGGAGACGTTAAGAATATGCGTCTATGCTCAGGGAATATCTATATATATATTTATATAAAAGAACAAGGTGACTGACCCATCAAAGCCGGAGGCCCAACTTCCTCGCCCTCTCCATTTCAGGAGGGCAGAGGCTTTTCGAAGGCCGGCAACGCTTCTGTGACCCGGCGGGTGTTGCAGTTATCTATGGGTGGCGGTGATCACTTAATATCACGTGACCCGCTCGTTTGCCTCCCTCTTACATAAAAAAATAGCCGTGACAGACGGACGGACGGACATCGGAGTCTTATTAATAGGGTTACGTTTTACGCTTAAGAAACTTGAACCTTAAAAGTCTCGGCTTTGTCTACCTCGTAAAAGGAGAAGGACGAGATAGTATACACAGGCGATTCAAACGTTACCTTCGCAATCTAGTCTCTGTCTACCCGGTAAAGGAAAAGACGTGACGCTTAGTATGTTATAACGTTTGTTTATATATAAATTATAAGTATCATTCAATTTATTTAAAAATTAATGCATGTAATCATATGCAAATATGATCATCTTAAGCAAAGTTGTTACGACCAATTTTAGTCAGATGGCGGCACTAAATTCCATGAGGACAAAGCAATATGCACAGATTTTATTTACATACACAGCTAGTTTATTTATAAATTTATTAATTTTTTTAGAGAAAGTGGAAGCTATCACGCCGAGTACCAGGATAACATGATAAAACGGTAGGTTCACGCCATCGCCAGATAAATGGGAGAATTCAATTTGCGCCCCTCCCGTCCCCCGCGCCCCCCTCCGGCAGACGCCTGTTGAACGAGCGCCGGGGATCACATGCAGAAATAAGAATAGCATAATAATAATTTATTACAATATATTAAGCAATATATTACAATATATTTGACGACCTCCGTGATGTAACGGTAAACGTACTTGACCAATACTCAGGGGGTCCCGGGTT
>JADGIL010012327.1:0-22000 GCA_020352625.1 Cactoblastis cactorum | reverse complement strand
GTAAACTTAAGAAATAATTAAGTGTCTTTGAGTTAGTATCCCATAATACAAGTCTCGAAATCACTTTGGGATAAATTAATCTGTGTGATTTGTCCCATATTATTTATTTATTAAATAGATATCTTAAGTAACAAGAAAAGCGTTTGCAATTTTTTTATGAACATTATGCATTTATTTACTTACCTTAGTTACTTATTAAGAATCTTTGCATACAGAATTTTATTCAAACGGAAATTCTTGCAAAAGATGTTTATTTTACTCAATTGAGATGTTGTTACAAGCTGTAAATGCCAGTCTCAACAGTGATATGTATGTAATACCAGCGGAAATAATAAAGTAATTACTAAAATTTCAATGCACATAATGGGCAAAACAAGTTGAATAAGTGGAAAAACAATATTAAATAACATGGAAATTCGTGAAGAAACATTATCTAAGGTAAGTATACTTAATACTCAGAGAAACATAAAGTCCACCTGGACGATCGCTTGCACCCCACTTGATCCCAACGCTGCTATAACTTTAAAATGAGCAAATTCTTACACTGTTGAAATTCAGCGGAACTCAGACATTTCGCAGTATAAATTATAATTTAAGATTGAGAATCGCAGAAAATTGGATGTATCGTAAATCTTTCAAGTATTCAAAGATTTAACATTTTTATTTCCATGAACATTTTTTTTGTAATATCAACTGAATGTTACCGTAAGGAAAGTCGGCGCTATAAATTTTATAGCATGCAAGACACGCATGAATCATGTATATCTGAAAGTTTATATTACGAACACGTTTATCAATGAAAAAACGCGAATGTAATTGAAATACAAGGCGATTTATTTCAAATGTAAAGTCGTAGTTATAAATTTTAAAAAAAAGTTAAAAGCTAAGTCAACAAGTTGCGTGCTATTTTGGTGTAACATATTAATTAATTCTCTCGAGTGGATGTCATTCAGAATAACAATGAAAGAGCGATTTTTCCGTTTGAATGGAAACACCGGTAGACAATGGCGCACCCGGATGCGATGCGAGGGAGACACGGGTTTTACGATGTGCTGCTTATTGCTTTTCAACACAGACTTATAAAAAGTATCAAGTAAATGCAAGATTACGAAAGTGTATGTTAATACTTTGTATGTCAAATGCAACTAAGTAATATATTTTCATTTTGTTTTCCTAGGTAGACTTCAAACTAAAACAAAATATTGTCTAATTGCACTATATTTAACTGTACCTATGAAAAAAATGGTAAAAGCATGATTACCTAGTCCTACCACTAAAGAGACGTCACAGTAGTGTAATAAATAATAATTGGTTTTATACAAATATGTGGTCTACTTTAAACAAGTCTGAGCCGTTCAAGTTACGAGAGCGGCGTTTTTCACCTCGGCTCGCTGTTGATATAAACTCGTGGTCGCACGCACATTACCGCCATCTGGCGCTCGCCCAATACAACCAATTTATTGTATTGTTATAGATCCGTACTGACGTCTTGGGCTCGTATTGGGGTGAAAATTGATATTGCTTACAAACACACTAACACTTACAATTCATGTGCTATAACGATAAACGTATAATATTGCAGTGAATTGCGAAAATTGTATTGTATTTCAATAAAGTAACATTGGTTCGTGTTCATATGAGCGTACTTTTGTTAATATTGTTAAAAAAATATTCTATAAATCAGCTTTGATGATGACAGAAAAGCACAAGGTGATCCTATAAAGCCTTCCGTTTTTCTTCTTTTGAGATACAAAGCCCTAAAAAGATACAATTTAAAAAATTTTATATTGCAAACTATCTCAACAAAAAACTTAGACCCTATAAGGTCGAATTATCTTTGAAGTTTTGCACTATGTATTACAAAATCACATGATAATATCTGCGATGGACACAAGCGATTTAGTTATGGAAATCACCATATAATTTTTAATGTTGCTACACTTGCAGGATCACATCTTTATCCCTAACAGTGAATACAGAGCCAAGAGCCGTAAGACTTAGCTGAATTTCACACACAATACATTTCACAAGGAATGGAGACTTGGATATAATTACAGGTTGCTAGCCCTTAGCCTATTAGAAAAATCCCTTTTTATGGAAGTGTGTTTACTTGTGTACCATTAAACGTTGTATCTATGGGTCCTGACCTACATATACTGGCATGATTTAATAACCTCACTGTATCGCGTGACGCCCACAATCTTGTCTGTAAATTCAATCAAAGCAGTCATGTGCACAGGAGTTAATAGCGTAACTACGCGCCGGGGGTACTTCCGACCGCCGGAAGGCGTGATGTATTGTGGCAAATCCGATTAATTTGCTATGCCTGTTAGAGGCACAATAACCTCTAATAGAATCACGTATTGACGACAAATACCTGGGGTCTTAACCAAGCATTTTAAGTAGGGTAACGAAGTTTGAATAGTGTATGCGATTGACATAAGCCGCGCTTAATCTTGTGCCCATACATACCTTTACATATACATTCACATCGTTATCTCTAGCGGAATAGACAGAGTCAAAGTTAGCGAGACTCAAAGACCACATTTAATTGGATTTTAGGATGATATAGTCAGAAATAAGAACAGATTGCTAGCTCATCGCCTATTTGAATTATTAAAAAATCATCGTGTAGATCATTAAATATAACAAAAACATACTAAAGAAATATTTGTATTTCGCTTCTAAATTGAAAAGTCCTCGTATCTTTCTCACGGCGCAAATAAATGTAAAATATAAAGGAATAATAAATTAGAACCTTGACGAGTGTGAGTTGGGAACACAAAAATTCGACGTAAATGGCTTAGTCTCATTGTTGTGATTTACGAGTTTTTTTATTTATTCAACAGGAGACCGATCAATTTCATTTCTATTTGATGTTTTACTGAATTTTAAGAAATTAATAAAGCGGTAATGTAGAATAAAGTTATCCATTAAGGTTTCTCTTTGTTACGCCGCAGACTGATGTCTTAAAATATCATAAAGTTTTATTAATAAACCAATTGTGGCAAGAGATACGTATTTGTTGAGAAGCAAAGAAAAGAATTGAGTTTGCCAGCTTACAATTTCGCGAGTTCAAATAAACATATAACTTGGTGCCACGTGATTGTTATTGGCATGCCTGTACGTTACTCATGAGGCCCTGAGATTGATTCCTAATAAGTTCTAAATGGAAAATGGTCCTTTTTTGACTTGACTGAACGGCATTTTATCACAAATATAGGTAAATCAACATCACCTATGTATATTTGTAATCAAGTAGCGTTGACTATATCCTATGAGAGAAGTCCTGGAGCAAATTCAATCTATGTGATTTCCATATTACTTTGTTTTTTATTAACTTCATCACAGTACTGAAGATGTAAAAAGGAAATAAAAAAACATATAATTTTCTATAATTTATAAGTATAAAAGTATTTTCTTACCTTTGATACCCTAAAATTGGCCAATGATATAGCCAATGCCCGCGACTTCGTCCGAGTAGNNACAGACAGTCAAAAATTCTAAAAACCAGAGTTTTGGCTTCTATAGGCCCTATAAAGAGCCCCTCTATAATTTATTCTTAAATATCTCCCATGTACAGACATAGCTCAGTTACAATTTTATTATAATATACAAATGTATAGATATTGAATGTATAGGGACAAAAAATAGGGATAAAACGAGCAATTCTCCAATTTAACTACAATTTCGCTTTACGCTGCGCTTGAATTCTCCATTAAACTGTTGCCTGTGGTTTTCTGTCATCACATAGACAATATGCGCTTTGATGCAACAAGACTATTACGGAATCGACCTCTATGCAGTTTCACTTGATTGCATACGTATCAGCAGTTTAAGACAGCTAAATACGTACAGAGCTGTTTCAGAGTTCAGGGGTCTTAAGAAAGTAATTATTCTTAAATTAATTCAGATATAGTGTCACATCTTTATCCCTTAAGATGTAGACAGAGCCGAGTAGGTAGGTATAATCGAGGGCTTTGCTGTACCATGAGATTATTGGTGGTATAGAGATTCTGAAAAAAAATCTTATCGCACATAATATGAAGAATATTCTTCCTTTTGATTGACTTTTATAAACTGCGTGGAAAAAGAAATAGCTGGTACATTCTAAGATTATTTTTAAAATTTTCTTGAAAGTGAAAAAATACTCTTTGCTTTATTAGGTAAGGAATTACCTTGAAATTTTTAGTTGATTTTAAAAATTTCTAGAAAATTAAAACTTGTCCTAGCTCTTTTCAAATTAAGTATTAATAAAACCTTTTATATCAACCACAAATTTCATTTCAAATCGCATTCGCGAGCGGAAACGATATTTACATGCAATTAGAGGAATTTGATATTCAAACATGAAACAAAGCGTGTTGCGGCCGGTCGAAATGAATTAGTGATAAAGAGAATCGCTCCGACGCCGCCGGTTATCAAATAATGCATTGTGAAAACAGTTTAAACTGAATAGCAGTATTTATCGACGGATGACGTCATTTGTCATTTGACAGGTAAAATTATTGTTTGATGCAGTTTCATGTGTTGTATTCTGTTATTATTTTGGCATATTTATATAACGCAAATACGCTTATTTTCAAAAAACTTCCCAATTAACATTTTACATTCCACTGTTCAAAAACATGAACGATACCATTGGCCTAGGCCCATGGTTATGGAATAAATAAGTATCTTTAATAACAAAACAAACAGTTTAAAATGTATTTTTATACTAGAATGTACTGCATAAAACTGCTTCAAATTCTCCACAAGATAGGTAGTAAGTATCCCGTACCCTACACGCTCATTCGTTTGTACTATGTTACGATACATGATAAAATGTAATGCTATATGTAATCTAAAGGAAGAGTGAAAATAAGAGCAAAAATGTAAATAATAAGTTTCAGATAAGTTTAAATTCATTTTATTTTTTAGTTTAGATAAAGTATTTTGATTTTAAGTTTTAGTAGATTTTATTTTTTAAACTTATATTATATTATTTTTTGAATAAAAACAAAATTAATAAAAAAATAGCAAACAATGTAGTACCTAGTAGTACTCCGAAATAAGGAAATATATCAGAAATAAAAAGGAATTCAAATTGTTGTGTCACGTAAACACCACTGCTTTGATTTGTCCTTTCATAATAAATTCACGATTCCTTTGTAAAAAAAAAATAGTATGAACTGATAATGATTGCCATAATAAATAAAAACATACGTACTACAAATTTAATTGACGTCCAATTCAGGATTTGTGTTATAATACTTACCAAGACATACTTAACCAAGATCAATCAGCAAGAAAATTTCCATTAGGACCTGCCGGGGATCGAATCTAGAATTTCTTGATTTAAATGCAGGAACTTTATATTAACATCAAGGCTTGTAAGAATACGAAAGAATTTTTTATCAAACAACGATTAATATCCCAAACATATTTTAGCTAATTACGTGTCGCTTAAAAGCCACCGATTACAACTGTTGGGCGATCTGAGATGGATTGCCAACACCGATCACTGCATTACCTCCGTAAACATTTGCCATTATTATATTCCGCCACTGAACAAATATGCATGTTTTACTACCATATAAAATATATTCCTTTTTCTCTCAGATTTTATCACATTTATCTCAGTCGTCAGCTCGTCCCTGATCTCTCGTCATAACACAAGTTTATACGAAGCCGAGAGCAGTTTGTTTTGAATATTTTTGTCTCGCAACAGTTTATATAACTTCCGCCAGACTGCTAAGTTTAAAAATGATGTAAACTATTCCCGAACAAACTAGAACCCACGAAGTTTTATCTTCCCCAAGTAGGTACGACAGTCTACAAGTGAAATCAAAGTAAAAGAAGAAATCCCATTCTACTCCGCGAAAAGCATTTGTTAGGAAAGTACACGGTACTGTACGGCAGGCATAAAAAGATGACTTAATAAATCTGCGTTGACTCACTCTTTCTTACTCACAAGTTACATCTGTTTATATTAATAATATACGTAAGACAGGTTCTACTATACATGTTTAAATTTAATAGACTAATTAACAAGATCATATTTAAAATACATCTAAAACTAATGAATCAGTAAATGAACCCATTTCACAGTAATAAAGAAGAATTCATAATAGTTAATTACGAATAACGAGCGGTGAGAATAGGGTTAAATGACATTTCAAACATAAAGCTGATGAAATTTCAGCTATATGTCTAACAATACATATAATCTGATAACAGTGCCTCCCTCACGGAAACAGGCTTTGCTGATTGCAAATTGTGCTTACTGTCGGATACAAATTGGAAACGTATTTATTCGTAAGTTAATAACGTCGATTTTCCCACAGTAGACAGTTTAAGGATATTGATAAAACCAGTGTTATTAAAAATCTGAAAAAAGAAGCAGGTACCAAGATCTTATGAAGGGCAAAGACGACAGCACAATTTAGGTACGTAAATTTGGATTAGCGAGCATAGCGAGTAATTACACTGTACTGTTAAATCTTTTGCTGCCGTTTCAGCCACTATCGACCCTTGTGTCATAATGTTTAAGGACTATTTTTACGTTCCCGATACGGGACCGGCCATTTAGTTGTTTCAGTTCTTATTTCCCACAGTAGTTAGTCGGTGTACAAACGAATCCTTTTCTTGTTTGCTTTAAACTCATAGAGGAAGTAAAGTACAAATAACGACCCCGCATCAAAGGTGAATAACGACCACTTTTATACAACCAGTGGTTTTGAATGTATTCCTTTTAATAAGTTCATTCTCCAAAGAGCCTCAGTGTTTATTTTTAAAATATAAGCTGGTTAAATTGTGAACAGCATACCTTGTGGAACTCAGCAACTCTTGACAATTTTTAACCAAACAGTCAGAACAGTATTACGTCTTTATTCCTTACGTGGTTAACAGAACCGAAAGTTGTGAGACGCCACGCTTAACTGAATGGTCTTACTGGTGGAACGGAGATGCAAATAAAGTGACAGCATATAATTCGCCTACTTAGTTCTTGTCAGACACGGCTTTCAAAATAAATTTAATTCTACTAGGGGCCAGGATATTTTAGACAATATACAGCTATCTACTTGTTATTAATATCTAAGTTAATATAAAATTAAGTTAGTAGATCATATAAATCTATCTGAAATACAACAATCTAAAAGACAATCTAAGAAATCTAACCAATTTAAATTTATTACAAGGCTTATTAAAACGAACAGCAACCATTGCCTCATTTGAATTTTAATCACAGTAAATATTTCTTTTTAAAAAAATTGAGACATTCCGGAGAGTTTTTATTTGCAAAACAAACCTAAAATGATAAATCCGGACAAAGCACTTCTGAAGCTACAGTCTCAAGCTTTCCTTCGCCTATTTTAAACTCTTCAATTCTGGAACTTAAGCTTTTGCAAAATAGGTTTTTGGACAGCATTTAAATATTTCAGTAAAATTAAGACTATTATGACTGAAATAATTATATCAACTTTGGAAAGGTTTTTAATTACATTCTAATTCAATATGATTATCCCTGTATTTATTAATAAGTTTACATATAAATTTTTTAAGATATGTTAATAATCTAACTTCATAACTTTCTTGTTAAACAAAATATGTAAAAAAAAGTGCATACAAATAAATAACATTTTTACATTGTAAATACACTAATCTGAGTTTATTTATTAATAAAATTAATAGACNNGTCTATTAATTTTATTAATAAATAATTTAAGTCGAATGTTGTATCGTCCATTTATCAACAAAAACGCTCTTAGCAAGTAGCTTTTGAATCGTGTAATCTCAGTAAAAGGTTGTAATCACTCACCACCCAATCCTAGTTAATCTAAGACTAACAAACAGAAAACAAACTTTTTCCTTACACAAAAAAAGCCTGGAGAAGTAGCCCGCATAGCTGCAGTTAAGTTGGTGTCTATCGATTGCCAGTGATTTATCGTGTGTTCCAATGGTCAATAGATTCGAGCTACTCGTATCTTTTCGTGTGTAAATGGATTCTACAAATACACTCCCTGTAGAAAAGTAATACTTGTAGAATTGTACACATTAAAAAATAGTGGTTGTATTATCCGGTTTTAGTGTGCGATGGGACAATGGATCCAATAATGGGACAGAAAGCTTATGATATAGTTATTATTAAAAATAACAATTCAGTCATTAAGAAATGGCATAGCTTCCTTTTATTATTTTTATGTTTTGTTCAAGTTAAACATTTCAAAAATGTGCTTGCTAGAAATTAATTGGTTAAATAAACATTTATTTTTATAGACGTATGACGTATTTTTTAGCCTGCAGCATGAATGAGCTGGCTCGCCCGGGGAAGTACCACACTCCCACAGAAAACCGACTTCTGAATGGCGGCTGTCAGCCGCCATGCTCCGTCCGGTGAGTAGGAGAGCCGGAGGCCCAACTTTAAACCCAACGGGGATTTTTATAGGCCAGCAACGCTTTTGTAATCCTCAGGTGATGCAGTTGTCTATCGGCGGCGGTGATCACTTCATATCGCGTGACCCGCCATCTCGTTTGCCTCCCTCGGAAATAAAAAAAAACAAACGGATGATATTTCAACATGAAAAAGCAAAGATAAAATTTTATTTTTAGGCGTTTGAAGATAATTAAATTTCTTGCTAGTAGATTCTTACCCTTTCAAATAAAGGTTGTAACACAATAAATATAGCTATACGTAATGTATTTTATGAGAACAAAATTAATTTAGATAGATTCCCTAAAAAAATAATCAAATTTTCATTAAAATCGTCCAGGTCTTAAAGTTCTCCAGTTCACATCCAATAGAATACTGTTAGTACACTTGGGACCAGTGAACTCAGTCTTCAATGTCCCATTGATTTCACTTTGAGAATCCATTGTGAAAATAGTAGTGTTAATGCAGTGCGAGGCTCCGGGGGAGGCGAGGCGGTGACTGGGTGTTCAATATTCATGAGTTAACTTTAGGCTCGAAGCCTCCGAACGGGCGGGGAAGCACGGGAAGCATGCTCTTACTAAGGAACGCTTTATACATTGTTAAGCGGGTAACAATGCGTTGTACATGCACTTTAAAATCACTGTACAAATATACTCTAGTTTATTTACATTAAGGAGAAAACAGTATGATTTTTGTGTGGATTCCGAACATCTATAGCTTGAATGAGAATTAAATATTTAATTATTGGTGACGTGAAAAAGTGCCTGTGAAGGTCTAATTTCTGAATAAATATTTTGATTTGATTTGATCATCATCAAGAGTTTATATAAACATAAACTGGGGATGGTTATGATTTACCCTTTGAACTTCGAAGGTTAAGACTGTAGTCAGTCTATGTAAGAACTAGTAACTTCATTAAATTACCTATGATAAGTAGTGAATCCCAATCTCGAGTGAGGTTTTAATTGCAGAAAACGCTCGAATAATGTTGATCAAGATTTTGTTGAAAATTATAACAAATTGTCTCATTCAAAATATTACGAATATAAACCTTGTCGACAATTTAATGGTAGTATTGTTTGGTACGAAATCGATCAACGACCACAAATTTTGTACGATGGTACTTTAGTCACTAATATGCCCCTATAAAGCCCCTGTTAAAAGTTTTCAAAAATTTCAGTGTAGTTTCATTTTAATTTATAAATCTCATTTTAAAATCTAATACTATATATAAATTTCTTATTGTTTGGACCGAATCGACCAAAGTTATCATGAGAAATTATGCTTGGCATGTGGGCATTAAAAACAGATGTTTATAAAATTCGCTAAAGTTATGGCCACACTAGGCTGTTACTATCTAGTTATCTATTGTGCCAGGCGTTTAAAACGGCTGTTATCATAATGACTCTTCGATGCTTAATATTCAAGATAATTGACTCTTCAATGTGTATCCAAAAATTATGTAGTCAATAATATACATAAATTGGAAAGAAAATGGAAAATATGAATTAAAAATGGAAAATATGGAAGTAAATGACCAAGAGTTTGCTATTATGAGCCAGTAATAATTGTATGTTGGAGATTGATATAAGTTTTTACAAATATCATTGTACTAAAATTAAATTTTATTTGCCCCCGGCTTCACTCGCGTGGTATTTGATCTGTCACTTAAAACTATTCAAGACCAACAATCCTACGGTACATCATCTTTGTGTAACTCCAATGGTTTAGGCAGCGTATGCCAAGATAGATTTCAGAGGGCAGATTTTTCTCTCGTATATTATGACAAAATTAGTGCAAATCATTACAAATTGTAGCCTATATGTTATATTGACCTATGTTAATGTAAAGTTTCATCCAAATTCATCCAATAGTTTTTTCATAAAAAAGTAAAAAACATATGTACATCCCTATACACATCCTGACAAACTTCCGCATTAATAATATTAGTAGGATTTCTTTACCATGTAATGATAATTGATGGCTTCCCACTCATTCCATATTATTCTATCAAATATTTATCACAAAGGCACAAACTTTTTTGTAAAGCGGTAGCAGTTCAAAGAATAAGTTTCTGTTCGTGATAAAGTTATTCGTAGCAAGACGAACATTCGATGTTGCCTTAATTGGATACTTTTAGAGTTATCCAATTGGCTTTTAAGAGAACGTGTAAAAGTTTTTACTTCAGGATCTCACTTAGTCTAAGATTTTAAGTAACAAAATAGGAGTTAGCGGATCGAGACAGCGCTTTTAGACATTATTGAAAATTTAATGGATATAGTGTGAGTTCTCTTGGCCGATATTTTATACTCAAACAAATTTATTTTACTAGTTCAGTCGATAAAATAAAATCGAACTACAAAACAAAAAGTAGTTCAATTCTATAGGTGTAAATACATACTAAGTATTAAAAGCCAAGTTCAATGTTATTTATATTCCAAGCCTTTATGCGGCTTTATTTTATAATAAATTTTCTTTATGCGGCTCGAAATCAATTAGTGGAATTGTCTGCGTAACTGGTAAATTCGAGAAAATGCTACTTATGGTACTTATTTTAAATGCTTAAGATTAAAGTACAAATCTGCTCATCAAATTGTCGCGAAAGTAACAGCAGTGCTGTGTTATTAGTAATTACAGCCGACACCAATTACCGTGGCGACCACGCGATCACACTACGAACTGCAGGAAAACTTCGACTTAATTTATTTTCTTAAAAAGGGAACCGCGTTCAATAAACATCATTTTTTGAAGTCGGAAATAATACCAAAATCTCCTAAGTATAACAAAAACTCTTTTGCAAAACAAATCGAAATCGGGTCAACCAAACGCGAAATAATTGCGGACTACGTACATACATACAGGTGAAATTGGAAGCCTCCTTTTTTAACCTCGGTTAATAAAATAGCTACACATACCTTTACTTGTACTACTATCGACTTCATATCTGTATAGCTTTTTCTTTGAGGTTGAATGTTTACTCTTCTAAGAACTTTATGCAACTCATTATTGACAAAAATAATAAGAAAATTATGTAGGTTATGATTTTCTGTTGAAACGTACTCGTAGAAAAATGTAGTGATATTAAATAATTACAAGATGAATAATACATAATTACTACTGTTATAGATACTAGTTTTGATATAAATACCGCTTTGATGTAAACTTTTACATCGTTATTATCTATGTAATAATAGGCATTATTAAAAAAAATAATGATTGATTTGATTCATGATATTTTCTACAAAGGTGATATTAAAATGAAAAATATAAGGGACATTTATGTAGCAAATAAAGACCAAAACGATTTTAGATTTGTGTCTGTTTGTATGTGTAGAAATATCAGATGTCATTTAACTAAAGAATCAACAAATTAAAACAGATTCAAAGATGCACAATATATTTTTATACTACGAGTTCCAAAATACAAAACTTAAAAAGTGACAGTTGTCATACATTATTTTTCTTTACACCAATGAGTTTTATGTTTGTCTATTTTCTTACAGTATGTTAGTACGTAACTTGATCCTGATATGCCATATCAATCGAGACGTTGCAAGTGTGTAAGTGTGTAAAAAAAAGGGTAATTTATTTCCGCTGGGCTTTCATAGTGGATTGGGAGCTAAAGGAAAACGTAGAATGTGCCAGCTACTTCTATTCCCGCGCAGATTGTAAAAGTTATATCAAGTGTAAGGACCAAAATCAGGGTTTTTATTCTTCCAATAGGCGAACATAACAACCTGTCACTATAAACGGATCGCCATTCCACCAATAAGCCCTTCACAATCAGCTAGGCTTGGTCTTCAAGTTTCACGAGTCTAGACTCTGTCACTCTCGTAACAGATAAAGATGTGATAAAGTATTTATAGTCTGTAATTTTTCTCTCGCAACAAGTACCATAATTAGCTTGAGCTTAATTAAGATATACTTAAATGTTTACGCTTTGAATATCTAAAAATAATTTGATTTTGAATAAAAATAAAAACACACTAAATTATAAGGGAGCATTTTAACAGTCTTCTTCCTTATCGCTAACAAGGAAAACGTCATTAATTAACTTAAATAAAACTAACTTAATCTAATAAAGATTAAACAACTTAATAATTACTAAATATAAACTAAAAAATAAAAGTATTTCTAGTTACTAAAATATGTATACTAAAATATGCACAGAGCAATTAATTCATTGCGAATTCAAATTAAAAAATTAAATAAACCTTTGTGCTGCATTTTAAACCAGCATTACTTGGGACTGTCGTTAAATAAACTAACACAACAACAGGGAATTGAAATTTGGTCCACAGTCCGATTATTCTACTCCAGCTGAAATTTAAACACCAAATTAAGCAATTTTAGATAGTTACAGCTGAAATGTATTTTTGGATTTGCCGACGTCTTTCTTTAATCTTTTATTGTTTTAAACCTTAAAAATATAACCTACCTACCTAATATTATAAATGTTTGTCCATATTTATGTCTTATCTACATAACTCAGCCAACTGTTATGATTTTTTTTAGCATACATTATGTCTAAGCTACCGGAAAGTGCATATTTTTTTGCCAATAAATTGAGAAACGCCTGTGAGAAACACAATCTACATGCGGGTGAAGCCGCGAGCAACAGCCCTTTTTTAAGGGTTTTTTTCTGAATACTGGGATATGAATATCTACTATTAACTTTTATACTCAGCCTTATCTAAAAAAATACTAGCAACGCGGCAATCATTTATGATAAAGCATATTATCATACACAAGATTTTCCCGTTATGATCGCATATTCCCGACGAGCAATAACCGTAAAATAATACGCGATATTAACCAGAGTGCGATACAATACAATACATAATCGAAAATACATCGATGTTTGTATGTTACTCTTTCATTCGATTACGGAATCGAATATAAGTTAGGGTAACAAAGTTGCGGAGTCGGCGCGCTCCTCCCGGGGGCATCAGCCGCGGTGACTTGCAAAATATCCGCATTGCAATCTTTTCTTGTCACATACATTTCTTTTGTATTGTAAATCACGGTTCTGGACGTTCTGTTTTGTATGTTGGAAATGTTTTAAATTTTTATTTATCACATTTTAACTTACATTTTCTTTCACTACTTAGTAATACTAATAGTTACTTAGTACTAGTAATTACTACGTACAATATCCATTCATATTAAATGATGCTTAGGGGATTTCAGTCTATAATATGTATTTTCTGTATTTTATCCATACATTTGGCAATGTGTAAAATACACTCACCTCACAAGTGGTAACCAATGCACAGCAGCCTAATTTTAACTTCCACTATAAACTTGCAGGGCAAGTTAAAATGAGGCATACAAAGTTTATTCGAAACTGAACTGTCAACACGTGAGTTTCGCTTTTCTCCGGGTTCATGCAACTATTTAAGGACTCACCTAAGAACTTTAACGGCACTATACGATGGCGGTGTCTATCTAAGTTTGAGTTTAAAATATTTTCAGATATAGTATTACGTCTTTATATCTTACGGAACCAAGAGAGGTGAGACTTAAAAACAATACCGATATACAACAATAGCTGAATCTTGGGCTAATAGGTGGATTAGAGATTCACATTTAATGTCTTGTCGCTAGTCATTCCCTTCAGGAATCATTTAATTAAATCATCAATCATTCAATTAATTTAAATCATTTCAACTTTTACAATCTGCGCAGAAATACATAGGCAATGAGTTAGTATTATGTCAATATGTAAATCGTCACTCCACCAATACGCGGGCGTATTGGTGGAGTGACGTTTCACCGCATTTCTTGTGTCTCATGTTTTCAGGTCTCATGAATATTGTCTCTGTCGACTCCATAAGAAATGAAAATATGATATCCGCTCTAAATTGTTATAAAACTGTACTCCTTCGAAGTTTATTTATCTTATTATTGAATCATAACATATCAATGATTTACGTCTATTGTGATTTTTAAAGTAGGAGTACAGTGAACTCCAAGTGCCTTCTTGCAAATACACATACGAGTAGTCGGGACTTAATGGAACTTAAACGATTATTACATAAGTACATGGAAAGCGCATTCGTTTCGCTCCTCCAGCACCTACGATAGCGTTAATATTCAAATGTGAAATGAAATAACATTTTATGCACATCTTTTTGAGATTAGTTTGTGTATAATTTTGTTGGCACATCGCACAAGCGGTCTCCGCGTCCGCACCGCAGCTCTTTGCGTAATTAATGTTTGCTCCAATTATAATGGGTCCGGAACATATAAAAATTTTCACATTTTTTCACCAACTTTGCTCGTAAAATTGTTGGGTACTGAAAGATTTCTCTGGAGACTGCCTCGGCCAACGGAATCTACTCTTGTTTTGATGATGCTTAATTGACTCATTTGAAGTTTTCACTTTATTTTACTTTCTCTTTTTTTATGAAAGAGGGAGATTTTTTTTATGGCAGAGGGAGGAAAACGAGCAGGCGGGTCACGTGATGTCAAGTAATCACTGCCGCCCATAGAAAATCACCGCCGCCCATAGATAAACGAGTAGGCGGGTCACATGATGTTATGTGATCTGAAATACTGCTGCAGGCAGTCCGTTCCACAATGTGGTCATAAGGGGTATAAAGTTTCTTTTAAAACGTACGGTGGTCGACCGCCATTCGTCCAGACAGAATGGATGGCAATTTAGTCTCTTTTAGTTTAGAAAGCTGACTGCTGCCTTAGAAACAGTTTTTAACACTGAAGCTTAAAAATATAATTGACAGTGTATGAGATCTTTCATGAATGTATGATTATTTAGTTCACGATAGAAGGACCTACCTCATCTTTCTCATTAGTATATTATATTATTTGAAATAATACATGGTAAAGTAAAGATGTTACAGTCAATTATCATACAAACAAGTTCTGCTTATTTTCTTTATAATGAAATCGCTTTTTAAAGAAATAATAAATATGGCGCGCTAGTCTTATTAACTTATAAATTAATAAGACTAGCGCGCACATTAAGGACACAACTCAGAAACTAACAGAAGCAATTAAGAAGCATAATGATTCAATGAAAATTCGTTTTAACTCGATCCAAGAAAAACTAGACGGCAGCAAAAAGTCTTGCAGTTGTTCGTCGTCCGTTATACTTGTGGGCTTTTACTTGAAACAAATTGTCGGGCTTCCTTGCACAGATAGTCCGAGATCCCGTCGTATGATTACTGCGTAAATTTGCTTTTTATTATAATTGTCTGTCTTTTCGTCTTCGTTCTTTCTTGGTTGAATAATTTTTCAACTTAGATGTAAGGATTTTTAGGTTGTTTTTCTGATGACGCAAAAAAGACAACAATCAAATAAAACAAAACGCAACGTGATTTGTTTTATAAATGTATGTCTAAAGCAAATAATATTTTGTGGTAACTAAATATTACATAAATACGGTAACACTTATTATAGATAAGTGAAACTGTATTCAGATGTAATTTGTGTCTTTGTAAGCAAGTGTTATAAAAGAATAAATATGTGTCGTTTATCCTATCCATCCTATGCATAAAAATGAGAGAAACGAACGTAGTCTTCAAGACTCTCGACTCTGTCTACCCCGTAAAGGATAGAGACGTGATACTTTATCTGCCATAGAAAATAAATTACAATATCCCTTTTTAATTTTGCAAAAGATCTTGCACTATTACGAGTTGAAGCTGTCTATAGGAAGTACCATTGAATTATAACAGCAAGAGCTGACCTACCACTCCACGGGATTGCACGCGTTGTTTCGCCTACAATGACTTCAATCACTTAGCTATATCACTTCGTCAATATACTTCTTTTATACAGTGTAGGGTGGGCTTCTTTTGATTGTATCTCAATAACTACTCGTTTTTTAAAATTTATAATAAGAGGCGTGTTGATAAAAAGCCAGATAATTTCATAATTAGTGTAAGTTTTCATGTTATGTTCAGAAAAATTAATGCTGTCTATATCGCTTTATTTAAAGGCTTTGTTGATTAAAATTAGGGAGTATAATCAGATTTCCCATATTATATACCTTCTAGATAAATCACTTTATTGTTGTACGAACCGCACGATATATGTATGTAGCTTGCGAAATAATTAAATTGGTTCCCATTATATGTTGATGAGTACATCAGAGATTTTGAATTGCATTGGGTAGTTAGAACTCAACCTCACTCAACTCAATATCTGAGACTAAACCGCGCTTGCATTACACATAAGGTTATTTATCATCCTATCTTAGTTTTGAAAAGCCAAGTAGGATCGCTACATCTCTTCACATGCAATATAAAGATAGCCCCGTGAAACTAATGGCTAGTGGCTGGCTTTTACGCGGTGCCTCTCTTGGTTTCCACCGGGCAGTCAAAGTATTTTACTGACCACAGGCCCGCAGCAAAACGGACTACCTATAGCCACTCCCACGTAGTGGATACTGGCCCCTATAAAATATTTAAATTCGGAACATTCGACCTCCGACAAGACGACCTCCGTGGTGTAACGGTTAATGTACTTAACCAATACTCAGGAGGTCCCGGGCAGGTCATGATGGTAAATGACCTTTTACTGATTGGCCTGGCTTTTGAATGTTTATCTATATTATATATTTATGATAAAATATAGTATCGTTGAGTTAGTATCCCATAATACAAGTCTCGAACTTAGTTTGGGGCTAACTCAATTTGCGTGATTTGTCCCTATTTATTTATTTATAATTCACTTAATTTTTCGATTGTCATGTTCGATATTTGGACTTATGAGCTAAATACATTATAATAAAAATATTGTTAGATACTTTTTTGTTTTCGCGTAAAAGCATAAAGTTATAATATTGCGTTAATCTTATATCAAAATTATATTGATTTGCAAACATACTGGCCACTATAAACTTACAATTTAAACTTAGCAAAGTTTACTTCGGTTTACTCAGTTTTGTTACATACTCGTACATAAATAGGTCATAACCATAACTTATGCTCGAAAGTACTTTCTAAACTATGTCACAACATTTTTCTACTATACTACAAAACTACGTATTATATAAAAAAAATACATAACTGCCATAATAATTAAATGTGGTATTCACAATAAATTAAATTAATGATATCGGTCCAATAATGGGATCTAGAATAAGATGGTATTTAGAAATCTGTGTTCATGTGTTCAGTAAATCCATATTTTACTGGATAACTTGCTTAAATGCTCTAAGTAATAACATGAAAACCATTATCTACTTGCTACGGTCCAAGAGACACAAGCCTATTGAGAGACTATTACTAGATATAAGGACTGATATTTTCTTTTGCTGCTTAGTCATAAAAATAAAAAAAAATTAGTGGTAAAATAAATAATAGAACAAAAATAATATTCATTATACTTAGGTTTTACATCGACAAAATATCATCATCGGTTTTGTGTTTTTCATCTAAATAAAACTGGGTTATAAATCTATTATGTTATGTATAACTGTTTTTTTTGTGAAAAATAGAAAGTGAAATTGTCTTATATATATATAAGACAATTTCACTACCCATTTTCTGCGATTGATAGAAATTTTCTATAATTGAAAAATATGTACAGTTGTTATAAGAACAAATTTTGTTGTTACGAAAAGTTTAGGTCAGTCAGTGTAATGAACAGTAATATAATATTTTGAAAGCATTTAAATAGGGTAAATAGTATTTTTGCACACAAATGCACAGCCAATAATGTATTAGACAGATCCAAAAAGATCGTTATTTAGCAGGAGATGCAATAAGAAATAATTGAAACAAACACAGAAGAAAAATTGCATTCATAACTCCGTCAAACAGATCGAGTCAGACATTATCGAACCGTAAACACTAAGTCTAAGAGAAAAAGCAAAAAAATGCATATAGTGAGTGCAGGAGCAAAAAGTTAAAATAGTTGAGGCGTGAGGATGCATGCTCAAGTTTCAACAATGCTGAATTCTGGTATTCTGGCCGTCGCCGGCGCCAACGGCCCTCGATAAAACCGTATTGCCAGTGCCAATACTCCTACCTATTCGTTCCTGTTTACATGCATTTTAAGCACGAATAAATTGACTGCGCATTTTGCCCGATGCAAACTGAACTCAAGATCTGTTGAAACAGAGCTATAAATGTGCCATGCGAAAACTAACAAAATCCATTCAAGTTTATTGGCTGCGCTAACTGAAGATTTCCCATTTTTGTCCATAAGAGAAATTAGGTTTGGTAAGCGCCCATATTTTTGTAGGAAAATGTTTTGACATAACTTGTCTACTTAAATTTTTTAATATAATTTCTCCTAGAAAACCTTCTATTTAGTTTTTTTATGAAAGAGGGAAGCAAAAGAGCAGGTGTGTCACGTGATGTTAGGTGATCACCACCAACCATAAACACCTGCAACACCGGGGGGGTCACAGTAGCGTTGCCGGCCTTTGAAGAATTTATACGCCCTTTTCTTGAAGGTCCGGAAATACCGCTGCAGGTAGTACGTTCCACAGTGTTATAGTACATGGTATAAAGTAAAAAAAGGAACCATTTTAAATTAAATATTAAAGGATCTGACTGAATTTACTGAATATACTAAATTTTTAAAAATTGTGAAACAATCGTGATTAAATTCTATAAATTGACCCCGTGATAACTATACTCGTATGCATGTCTTATGCCTATCATTATGAATCAGTAACTTTTCCTTACTTTTTCGAAGTTGCTATGAATTTATATTTTGAAACATTTCATCAGTTCCTTGAGATTCTAAAGCATCTCACAATGCAAACGCAATGTCTTTGTGACAGGAACGCATACTATCAGGTAACGGGTGGAATGCGAATGGCCTCACGGGACTTGCTCGCAAAATAATGAAATATATTGTTGTAGAAGTAAATTTCTCATTTTAATTTCGCCATTTATCTATAACAATGCTTTGTTGCCTCTACAAAAATTTTAATTCTGTTGTGTGCGCCAGTAAATAAATAAACATTTTCGTTGATTAATACTTAACTACGCTTCTTTTCTTCTTCTTTATATATTTATTAACTTACATATGTTATAAAAATTATTTTGTAAATAAATATGTCCTAGTCGTCGTTGAATAAACAACTCAAAAAACGGTTAATTTTCCAAAGTTTATTCCTTAAAAAGACGCAAAGGAAGCTTATAATTCGAATCGAAATTAAAGTGATTTGTTGGTAAGATGTTCCCAAACAGCTATTACTTCCCGTGGTGCCACGAAATCCTTCTACACTTTACGAACAAGACAACATAATTACGTATATAAATCATTCAATAAATAAAAATAAAAATTCATATAACAAGGGGATTCTAGGGGATCTCTAGTATCTATAATTTCCGCTGTGGTGCTCAACTAGGTGACTCGCCTTTCGTGCACAAGCTCAAAGTCCCGTAAAACGGCGCAAGCTCCTCCGATTGACGCCTTACATGTCCTGTGCAATGCACGCTTTCCTCCGCACCGAGATTCTATTTGCACAAAATAAGATTCCCAGCTCGCTCTGTTTCACTCAATATTTTCCTCACGCCATCTCTTTATTTACCTCTACGTTCTTTCTAAAGATATCTGATTTACTCAATTTCTAAATTTCGCTCCTATTTCTATAATTTAATATTGGAAAATAAATTAGCTCATTCAAAGAACCAAACTCAACAGAATCGTAAAATAACGTCGTAGGTTTCCTTCCGTGTTTCTATTTAAAATGTTCGCTTTTATGCTGAAGTTAATATCGAGAAATTAAATTTTCATAACTGCAATTAGTATAAAATATTATCAATATTCGATCTCTGCTTAAAGTGTTTTTAAAGAAACACATTTATCCATAGATACATTGTCATTTTGGGACCTTATCGTCTTTTACTATGACGTACTATTATTACGGTTAAAATTAATAATAGTACATCATAGTAAAAGATGATTAATATTATATCACGGCCAAAAAGCCTACATACATATAATTTGTTAATTTGTTCGAATATATAGTAATTAAAGTTATAAGATCGATTTTTATGATATAAGACAACTAATACGAGTAACGTCATTTTTTACTATCTTTAGAGTTGTTAGTAAACCAAACCCTATTCCTGAATGCATGTAATCGACAGTAAAGCATGTAGTAGTCATAGGTAAGCAACTACTTTACCTTACTCCTGAGTGAACTGCCTCATTGTTCGGATCACAAACGCCAACATACGTGCTAGTTTTAAACTAACCAACGACGCCGCGCCACGCATTGTACGCTGTCATGAATGTTTAACTATTTAACAATTTTTTTTTACAACTTTTCTTTTTTTCATAGAAACTTATTAGAACTGGTGGAATTTTTATTATTCAATCTATATTATGTATGTTACCTAATTATTTAGAAACTTTTTCATACTAATATGATAAGAAGCAAAGCTTTGTTTGAATATAATACGACACTACGATTTGAAAAATTCTGTCACTAGAAAAATCCTGTGATGAACATAGTCTATAGAATTTATTAAACCCGTGCAAAGCCGGGGTGGGCTGCTAGTCTTATAATCTATCTATAAAATATTGTTTATAACCCTATGAATAAATTGTTACGACCAAAAATATTAGTGTTTTCTCATTATAACATTATGTTATTAAATATTTTTGGTGTTAATTACTTATGACACACATTAATCTGTCTGATATATAAAGTTTAAAACCATATATGAAAGTCAATAATTCAAAATTTGAATATTACCATCAAACAAAAAATGCTTAAAGATTTCGAAAACATAATAACATTTTAATAAGAATCCAAAAAGGTGGACTTTTGTAACGCCTGATATTCACTTCTTTAATGTTATTTTGCAAGTTTGGATGTCAGGATATGTTTTACTCAATCTCAAATAATCTAGGAAAACTTAATGTATAACGTATTTTTCAACCCAAAATCCTTCGGAGCGAAACCTTGAGGTGTCGCTATGAAACAAGAGTTGCCCCGAAACCAAAGTATCAAGAGGGACTACCATAAATATATTCTTTAAAGATTCAGTAATATATTTTATAATGCAAATTTGACCAAATTAATGATGAATTTCCAATAGGTTTGCCCTTCTATAAAGTTGGTCGTCTCGGAATATGTTCTACTGTAAACATTTGTTGAACGTGATCCAACTTAAAAGGATGGATTTATGTTGCTCTAGTAAATTTGGGGCCCTAGTGAACCGGCTCGATTTACGAGTATGTGTCTTTTAAGGATAGGGAAGATAAATGTTGTAATACCATCACTTCGTAAATTGAGAAATATGTCAATTATTTATACATTTTGCTATTAATAAATTCATAGTAGTCATAATCAAATGAAAGCATAGTTCTATGACGTACGTCAAATAAGTTGAATTTAAGCAAACAAAGCGAGTTTGCATTATTTGTCCCAGAATAAGTACGGTCAGCACGTCAATCTGACATGCTGTTGACTGTAAATTTTTGTAGTACATTTCACAAAAAATCTATTTCATCTTGAAGTTTGGGTCTTAACACAGTAAATTTAATGCATGTCTAGATTTTATATCATAACTAGATGTTACCCGCGACTTCGTCCGCGTTAACCTAGGTTATCTCGCGGTACCGGTCCTGTCACAGAATGCTTACGAA
>JADGIL010012322.1:1214-11379 GCA_020352625.1 Cactoblastis cactorum | reverse complement strand
TATTTTGATTTTGATTTTGATTTCGGTCAAAATTTTCAGCGTTTTCTAATCTTTCTAATTTTTCACAAAAGGACATGAAATAACAAGCGTGACTATGCACGAACAAATCATGCCGTTTCGCGGCAAAAATATCGGATTACTTGAGTGTCATCGTTTTTCTTGGTCATTTTCCTGTGTAACTGATAAACTGAATTCACGTTGTAAGACATCGTCTTACTGAGACAAAAACATCTTACAATTTTTTCTTTTTCTATTCGTTAATAAATACCTGTAAATAATTAAGACAAAAGTTTGGTATGTTTACTAGATTATCTGCAAGGAAGATACACGTTACTAACAGAATTCGAGTTTCAGAAAATCAATGTTTTAGTGCTCAAAGGCTGATGTAAGTCTTCCCCACTTCTACGCTTCGATCGGCAGGTGGGAGCGCCGGAAGGCCTTCGAAATAGCAATTACAAAGCGCATAAGAAACTATCGTGGCTGTAGTCATCCTAAAGCTGCGGTGACCACTTACTATCANNTGTTAAGTTTCATCCAAATCCGACCAATAGTTTTTTTTAAAGAGAGATAAACATACATACATCTTCACAAACTTTCGCATTTATAATATTAGTAGGATTCAAAACACAATTTAAAATGTGAAATTCAGACAAGCAATGTCTTTTATTGTACAAATAATTTTCACTCAAGTTTTTTTCCTATGTAACTGATACTCTTGGTCCCTTCTCCTTGGTGCTCATAAATCCACCCTCTTTTTAATATTTTGTCGCCTGCCGGCAATTTATCTCTCGTTTTATTTACTAGTACTCTTAATGAGCTCCTTTGTCACCTTTTAACGTTTTATATTCTAAGAAACTCGGGCGTTTCCAATTCGTTATGAAATTATTTCGCAAATTGTCTATTTGCATTTTTAATTTTCATATTATTTCGCGTATGGAAAATTTTATGAACTTAACGAAATTAAGGTTTCGATTATATTACTTCATTATAGCTGTTTTTAGAGTGTCATATCTTAGAAGAAAAAATACGGAACTCTTATAGGATCACTACTTTCGTCCGTCTTTCAAGACCAGACCAGACTCTCAAGAACACGCAGATATATCTATTTGATGATATCAAATATTCAGGTCTACAATCTCTTTGAATTGCGAAAAAATCTTGTAAATCAATGCGATAAAAAACAGGGCCGTTTAAGTCGCGAATTTTACAGTACTTAATTCAATTTACCTTCTATAAATGCAAAAAGAAATTAAACTTACTCTAATCACAATATCATATGACGTCTTTGTCTCTAACGGTATAGACAGAGTCAAGAATCGTGTGGCTTGAAGGTTAAAATATCACAGAAATACATACGTATGTTTATTTTACTCTAAACTGAGAGAGGAAATGCTACGTCTCATGGGTACATTACCTTATGTTCAATTATTAATTTCTTTATGAATCGTAATATATTTGTTACAAGGTCTTGCTCTTTTTTTTTTAACAAAATGATGTTTATGAACAGTTTAATTTGTCTGTCTGTCTGTCTATTTAATTGTATAAAATAGTATAGTATCTCATAACAAGATTTAACAATACCAAAAGAAAAATGTCCTATATTAAATATGAATACGACGGTCTCATTGGCGCAGTGACTCAACCTTGCTTCAACCCAGAGGTCCCTCGGTTTGAGTCCCGGTCAATTCGTGATGGAAAATAGTATTTTTCTGATTAGCCTGGCTCTTGGATGTTTATCTATATATGTATTTATTATAAAATGTAGTGTCGTTGAGTTAGTATTCCATAATACAAGTTTGGAACTTTGTTTGGAGCTAACTCAATTTGTATGATTTGCCTCTACCTTATATATTTATTTATTTAACAAATAAAACTTGCTATTCCGGCATTGTCTCAAATTGAGGATTATGTCTATAAGGAAACGTCGGTATGTCCGTTGGTCTTCCAGATGCCAGGATTATGAACGGAACATTTCATACAGAAATTGTTTATTATTTTCTCTATTGAAGATTATGTCTGGACCACGTATGCTTTACAGAATTGGATAATATTTGCTAAAAAATAAGACACAAATTAAGTTGCACTGTTTGTCTTATAGTTTGATTTTTATTTGTATTTAAATTTAGCCTATTACTTCTTAAAAGTGTAGCTTTCTTCTTGTAAAAAAAAGAATTTTCATGATCGGATCTATATTTCCAAATATTATGCCCTAAGAACAAACTAAGTTTAAATCCCTTAAAGGCCGGCAGCACTCCTCTGACCTCTGGTGTTGCAGGTGTCTATGGGCGGCGGTGATTACTTAACATCACGTGACCCACCTGCTCGTCTGCCTCCTCTGTCATCAAAAAAAAGGTAAAAACTTTGCTTCTTAATAATATTATTAGTCTATTAATATTATTTTTTGTTTGTAAGGTTCCGTCCGGTAAAACTAAGACTTCGCTGTCTGCTGGTCTGTCACCAAACTGTATCTCATGAACCGTGAAAGTTAGACAGTTAAATTTTTTACAGGTTATGTATATCTGTTGCCGCTTCAGTGACAAATACTAAAAACCAGTACAAAATAAATATTCAAGATGGGCTCTCATAAACGTGATGTTTTGCAATATTTTTTAAATAATTGTACGGATCCTTTATACGCCAGTACGACTCGCACTTGGCCGTTTATTATTAAGACCTTCGAGTATAGTAACCTAAAATCTCATCCAGTCATGCGTAATTTGAAATTACCATATATACGTAATTTGAAACCTAATGATATGATAATTTTTCTGTAAAGCGCTTACTTTTTTCAATTAGGTAAATAAATGTTTTATTTTCAGCAAACTTTTTATAGTGTCGCGTGACCGCCTTGTAACGATTTGTAATTTTCTAAGTAGACAGTTCTTGTGCGGTAAATGGAAACTGATTAATTATTTAAACCAATTCTTCCTATTAAAAGACAAGAAAGTCTTGAAAAAGACATGGCGACATAAAAAATATACTTAAACTAGTCCCAATTCTCAAAATAGCTTTCAAATCATCAAATTTAGGGTAGCTCAGAATTTATACTATTTAATAGAATATGTAGAAAAAACAAAATCAAGTGAGATATTAGTTAACAATTTAAATGAACTAGTATGTCTAACTGGCAGACCGGCGCCGGATCGGATCTGGTTAATTCGTGTCAACGCAGAACGGAATCATTCATCTTTACTTAATTATTATTACCCGGGCCTTTAAAAATAATATGTTAGTTATATATAAGTATATGTAAACAAGCAAATTTAAAAACGTCTACATTAAAACACTAAACTATTCGGAACAATAACTTTTGCTGTCAAATTTTAGATACCAATCAAGTATTTCAAATCTTATCTTTTTTATACATAAAGTAATGACTCATTTTCTAATATACTCACAGTTACACTGTACACGTAGATAACACAAAAGTCAAGTGAGATATTATTTAATAATATAAATGAACTAGTGAGCCTAACTGGCAGGCCGGCGCCGGATCGGATCCGGTTAACATAATCCGGTTAAGCCGTGTCACCGAGTGCCGGATTCATTATGTAAATTGATGGTGTTTCCGCTATCTCGTCAGATGTTCATTTAGTTTTTAGGAGGATTTCAAAATATACTTTACTAATTAATAAGAGATTGAGTTTTAGTATTAGTCAACACTTTTAACGTAGAAGTAATTTATTTTCAATAAGGTTTTCTATAATTTTGGATTTGGGGTTCTCTATTTTGTTTACTTACTATTAAATGTACATTATACCTCCTTGGTATAATAAATTAACATACCTATGTACTTCTTAGAAAGTCCCGAGTTCGATCCCGTTGAGATTGATCGAATTAATATGTTCATTCAACTTTTTTTAATTCGTCATCCAATTAAAAGTTAAAAGCAAATTCTCTCTCTTTCTTTCATTTCTTAACGATAGAAAACAAGAATAAATCTCCAACGATATTTCCAAAATAAAAATCTCGTGAAACAACTCAACTGTAACGGGAAACCTTCGCAATATTTTCTTTGAAAATAAACGTTGAGCCAATCAATAACTCCCCTAATTTCAATTAGTTCTGAATACAGTGCACCTTGCTCACTCTGAGACCTCTTTACGGAAGTGTTTCTCAAGTGCTACTATTTTCAAACGCACCTAAACTATTAAGCAAAGTTCAAGATGCACATAGTAGGTGCCTTATTAATAAATATGAAAAAATTAAATTAACTACCTATTATTAGCTTAAAGTTTACCTACAATGAATAGGAAAGAATCGTTAGTATAGTAGCATCTTTGTTCCATCTTTAAACATTATGAGTTGCTGGAACTCACTGATTTTTTCAGACGTTTATTTACAAAAATTAGGACACTTTACCTTAAAAAAGACGAAACTAAATCCAAAATTTGATCAGAATTAAATAATAAATGCTGTAAATAGAGCAACACAAAGGTGCGCGGAAAATGGATTAGGTGCGTTTCGTTAGATGCGTTTGAAAATGGTTGCATTTCAAACGATTCTTCTCCCTACAAATCTCCTGGGTTACCTTAAACGATTGGGGATTCCCCACTAAATGAAATCCCGGTTTGATACACGGAAGTATTGACGATTTAATAAAACACGGACCTTGAATGGTAATTTTTAAGATGGATTCGATTTGGATCATTGATATATTACGTGTCTGGAATTATTTCTGAAAACTTTTTTAAAGTCTTCTTACATGACTACTTATTTTTATAAATAATGTAAGATTGATTAATTCATTAGCTAGGCGAATTAATGGAATTCTACGAATTCCATTGCTTGTTTCCACGAAAAATAAATAAAAGGCCATATTATTTAAACATTAACTAGATTATTAAACTTTAAACTTTACTACATACACTTAATTTAAAAAATATCTATTTAAAATAATATATAAGTATTATATAAATTTTAAGATTTTTCTTTACCTTGACTAATATTTTAATAAAAACAATGCCATAAAAAAATATGTATATATTAAAAATTGAATCGAGCAATTAGGCATGCGCTTCATCTAACAGAAAATGGTTACCGCGACCTATAGATGCCTGCAACAAATAGATACTTTACTACGCTAAACTACAAAAATCCCTTCATCAAGATTAACCAAATGCGACAAAAATGGCAGAGCCTTTTGAGTTGTGTCAACGCGCCGTGTTATTTTCGTGTGTACAAAGGCGTCATTGTGAGGTTCGATATTTGGCAAGCAAATTGGAGGCGAGTGGACGAAGTAATCCGCTTATGACAGCTTGGACCCAGAGATATTAAGCTTAAGGTGTCTGTAAATAAGTATAAATAGATATATGTAGGTATATGCGAATGTTCAGTAGTGTTTTTATATAAGAATAAAATTAAGTATATTGGTAGTAGTTAATATGTTCGCCTGTGAACTAAAGTTAAGACCTTAATTGCTATGATCGTGAACCAATTTTATAAGATTAATTAGAAACTTGAATGCGCAAACGAGTATGATGAAAAGCAGTGATGAAGTGTTAGGTAGTACATGCAAACTCAAGTAAAGTCTATTTTCTCTTTTTTTAATACCGTTACCGAACCCTATGGACGCCTGCAACACCAGAGACACTACTGCTGAATTATTAAATTTAAAATAACATTTAATGTGTACGTGATAAGGGTATAGATTTAAATAAGAATATAGGGATATTATTATTTTCTATTTGAGTGCATTGGACTTCAATCTCACCTGATGGGAAGCAACGATGAAGTCCAAGATGGAGCACGCAAACTCAAGTAATGCTAATTCGCTCTTGCCTTGAAAACTTCCATTTTTAATGAACTCGGGAACAACGAAGCAGCGAGAGAATTCCATTTTTTTTTTTATGTCATAGGGAGGCAAGCGAGCAAGCGGGTCACGAGATGTTATGTGAACACCGCCGCCCATAGAAAACTGCAACACCCGCGGGGTTACAGAAGCGTTGCCGGCCTGTAAAAAACCTCCGCCCTACCCATTTGGGGAGGGCGAAGAAGTTGGGCCCCCGGCTTTCCCTCACACAGGACGGAGCATGACGGCTGATAACCGCCATTCAGGCGTCGGTCTTCTGTGAGAGTGTGGTACTTCCTCGGACGAGCCGGCCCATTCGTGCTACAGGCTAAAAAGAAACCTGTAGCTGGCTCCACACCACTACCAGTAATGGCTCCATACCACTATAACTCCATTCCTTCTTAATTCGCATAAATAATAATAAGCAATAAATATTATTCTCCAGTAATATTTACGACAAACATACATATTTAATTTCATTTAGAAGAATATTTCCAATGAAATAACTTGAGGATTTACAGTCCTTTAGCTAACTACGAAACTTATACCTAAATTACAACGACGCGGTCAGTCTTTTATTAAAGGACAACCATTCAAAAGAACCTTACATTTCTCATTTATTTTTTATTTCTTGACTTCACTTACGGAGCCTGCAATTTCATGCCACTTACTTGCAACCAATCATTAGCCTGTCTTTGAGGAAGCCATGCAGTTTTAAACGGCAAATGTCATTTTCTCACTGTTTGCATCGAAAACAAACGCTCGCCAGCGTTTTCACGTACATTGTAATTACATACAATAGTTATGTTGTAAATACAGTGTTGCTATATGAAAAATTAATGAAGTGTTGACTCGACGGATTAATATTTTATGTAAACAAAACACGAGCAGAAAATTAAAGCCTTCCATTGTTATTCAATATGTGGAAAGGAAAATTTTATATTAGACAGTTAATGGAACAGCTGAGGATATCTTGTGAATGATTAAGGGATAAACTTTTAGTACTAGCAACACTTTAGATTAGGTATTCATTATAAACATGTTATTTTTCAATTAAATTCGCCTTGTATAACTTAAAATTATTACATTCGTTGTACTCGTACTTACTTATCACAACTAACCATATCACCATTTTATAATCTTTATAAAACAAAAGGGGAAAACCATGGCAAAAAGAGTAAGAAAGATGTTTACTTGTGACTTATATGAAAAGTACATGCATATACTTAAGAAAAACATATAAAATAATAATTATAATGCAAAGTAAATAAAAAGTTATAATGTTACAGTACTTAAAATAAACGTATGATAACGTATTAAAAAAATTAAAGGAAAAAAAAAATTAAGAACAAGCTTTTAAAATGACGTGACTTTTTCAAATTATTCTCAACAATTTGATACACATACCTATCGCCCTCTCATTTGATACACATATTGTAAAAGTACGTTAAAAATAACTAGTCCGCCATCTTAGATGTTCCGCCATGTTGGATTTAGAATGTCACTAGCTAACCTTGCATTGTCATCCAAACTTAGTATGTATACAAAATTTCAGCCTAATCGATTGAAGATATATGCTTCAAAATTGAGTTACAAAATTCAACCCGAATAGATATACTTAATTACATTGCAACTTAAATTAAAACTTGTAAAAATGACATTCAGTGACCATTATATATGTATATGTATTTATTTTAAATATAACAAAATAACGTTTTTATCACCTACAAACAATAATCCATTCATATCTAACCCACAAAACATGGCCACAGCATAATAAAGTTCCATTGTAGTGGGTTGGCCAGCTAAATGCACGGGGCGTCATGTTATTTACCTAATTCTGGCTAATGGTTCATTAAGGCTCTAATTTACAGCAGTAGTCCACTGTTGGGCATTTAATTTATCGGCTATGGCGGGTGGTTTGCTCGTTCATTTGCTTTTTAATGCAACTTGTGATAAATGCAGTCTAGGAATAATGCATTTTGTTGGAGCTACTCCGCTTATACTGAAATCTGTGTTTTTGGGTTTTAAACTAACTTTGAATATAAATAATGCAAATCATTTTAGTGAAGTGTGTTAACACTATTTTGCCCAATTTCTGGATATTTATACATTGTTTTTTTTAAATATAAAGCTTGAAATTTTCGCTTAAAACTGCTAGCTTTTTGAAAGAGAAACATAGTATTTTTGAAATTTATTATAAACAGTACCTCGTCTGCTTCAATTAGTTCTTAGGTATCATTCAAAACTATCGAGTTTTTAGAAAAGCTTAATTTTAATTTAATAGTAGTAATGAAGTGTAATTTAGTTAAATAATTTCAGCAATAAAAATAATCTATATAGCATAGAACAAGAATTTACATAGAGCGCACCTACGATGCAATAACGTCACTTATGCAATTTTTGTCAAAACTGAACTGAGTATGAGAAAATACTTCTAATCCACCTCTTTACTTGGTACGTTATTATCACTTATGTAGTACGCATAGTTTCCTTGTGAGGGCACTAGTGTCGTACGGTTTTGGCGCGAATCTGGACGGCACTGGGAGAAACAACGTTTAACGTCAGTTGAGGTAAAAATTAGGTAAGATGCATAAGTGACGTTATTGCACCGAAGGTGTGATATATTGTAATATAAATATTATCACGAAAAGAGAATCAGACTTCATCAAATGAAATGAGCTTAAATCTACCTAAGATCAGTATTACAGGGCTGACCAAATTCCTCTGAACAACTAGACAACTCAGCAATTAAATGCCAATCAAGCACTAGTCCTCGTACAATCGAACACGCATCGATACATCCACTTGCATCGAGTATATCGGATCGCATATTACCGATAACAGCCCTTACAACTCGAGTGTAGGAGCGATACACGAACGAGTGTTTAGGGTGGCAATCCATTGTTAGATTGTACTTTTAGTTTCAGTTTCATGATATTGGTGATATTTTTTTTTCATACGGACAAGCTGGACTGAGCGCGAAAATTAAACGTAGAATGTACCAACTGCTACTGTAATTTGCCCTTTTTCGTGATTGAAGGCAATTAAGGGAAAGAGCTTGAAACAGGAATCCTTATAGGCGATGAGCTAATCATCATTAATCTGTCACTATTTCTGAATCTCCAATAAGCCAACCATTTTGCTAAGCGTGCCCTAGAATCTCGCGACTCTTGGCTCTATCTACCCCGCTTAAAATGATAAAGACGTGATATGTGATCTTGTATTTCTATCTATAACAAGCAGGGAAACAGTCGTGTGAACAGGAAATGACCACCGCAGCCAATGTGTGACTGCATCACTGGAGATGTCACACGCGCGTAACCGATCTTGAATAAAGCTAGTTTATAACATCCAAGAATCAATAGGTACTTTTTTGGTATACTTGTAAAGTTGATCACTTTAGTTATTTAAATCATTTAAACTCACTTACAAAAAAATACTGAAAAAGAACTTAAAAGAGACAAAAAATATTTAATAGCTTATTTATGTATTTTTTTCAAGGTTTTGTTGACTTTTTTATTATTGAATAAGGTACAATCACAAATATCATAATATGCCATTTTTACATGCATATACTATACTCATATCTAATTATATCGATTTTATTGTCCCATAAATGATTATACACAACAATTATATTACGTATTTATAGCACATGGTCTTGTTATAATGGAACTGTAGGTTAACTACATTTTATACCGATAAAACAGACACTATTTAGATTGTTTTTCATATTCCAATATTTTTCAAAGAACGATTCAATTGTATTTTCTTTCGCCTTTTATTTTACGTGGGTACAATTTTCAGCTATTTTTTATCAAATTACTTCACTTATCTATACATATAATAAAATTGTAACTGAGCTATGTCTGTACATGGGAGATATTTTAAAAAAATGTATAGGGGCTCTTTATAGGACCTATAGAAGCCAAACCGATAGTTTTTAGAATTTTTATCTGTCTCTCTGTCTGTTTGTTTGTACACGCATCACACAAAAACTACCGAATGGATCTGGATGAAATTTGGCAAAGCGATGAATTATGGCCTAGATTAAAAGATAGGCTACTTTTTATCCCGGAAAAATGTACGGTTCCCAAAGGGATATAATTTATTGTAACCGAGCAAGAGACAATATAGTATCGGTCGGACGAAGTCGCGGGCATTAGCTAGTTTTTAATAAACTTTACTAAAATATAATTATGTAAACATCGTGAATGCTTACAAGCTGATCTGGAAACGAAAAAAATGTAGAATACACCAGTTATTTCTCTCCCCGCGCAGATTGTAAATGTCAATCACGGGTAAATGTTTAAAAGAAGATTTTTCTCTTAGATCGATTGGCTAGCAACCTGTCACCATATTTGAATCTGC